>JAUYWI010011119.1:0-46280 GCA_034780595.1 Parotoplana pacifica
GCCTCCCAAGGCTGTTATTTTATCTTGTCTCTGCTACAAACATAAGCAAATGGTGGTGTCGGGTGTGGGGGCACTCAGGAAAGCTTGCTGGGGAAGGCTACTGCCCCCTCTGGATCTGGTCCTGTAAAATCAAATATAATTCCTTGATATACGCTCAGATCTGCTCGGTAGAGGTTGGAATTTATAGTTACTCAAAAGTTTGCTCTGATACATCGCCCAATATCTTTTTTGGTATGTAGAAAGGCACCACTTACCTCCAAATATTTTTTTGAATGGGCTACATCTTTGATATGTTTCTATTTTAGGCAGTCTATGTAACAGCAATCGCTCCGTACCTAATTTTATTTTTATTTTTGATAAAAACTATTTTACTAGATGGTTCAAGAAAAGGAATTTCATATTTCATAACTCCACAGTTCGACAAATTAAAGGATTCCCAAGTAAGTAATTTAGATTATTTCATTACCATTTGTCTTATTTAAAATTGTGTGTTACCCGTAATATTTTGGAATTATCGTCATTGTAAAAATGTAGCATCGGATTAAATGAAGCTTTTTGTCATACTGATGAGCAAAGACTTTTCACTCTTAAAGTCAGAGCCAAACAAATGTAGAAGGCAAGGCCACGTTAAAGCTAGTTGTTGTCTGGAGGGCTTCGTATCAGCTGTGATCCATGTTGCAACATCGAATGACGTTATCACAGTATCTCATAGCCTACTAATTGTATGCTATTTTGCAAATACTACTTTTTAGTAGTATCAGTACTCCATGGGAGGCAGCATATATTAATTGTTGGTGACAACCTCTTCATGGTCCTTGGGGACACATTGACCACTTATCAGGCGAGTCGGAGGTGTGTTGTCTATTTCCGGGACCCTGTCCACCAAGTAACTTAAAGTGAGTCACTTAAAGAGAGTTCAGTCGTATAGTCTCGTATATTTGTTGTTTGATATATCTCTAGAGAGCTTCGCATTGGGGGCTATGCTAATTGATAGTGCTGAAACTCACTTTTGATTTCCTTTATTTAAATAAAGCCTCTTTTATTGTCATTAAAAGGTGACTTAGTTACATTCGAACTCTCTTGCCACCAATAACAAAGTGCTTATTATCTCTATTTTCTGAGCGCCTGTGAGGTAAAAATCAATGACTTTTTTTAGTTCATTTTTTAGAGCACTAGTTCTCTTTGGTATTGAAAGGACCCACATTTCAATACAATGTTTTGAATTATAGCTTTTTTTTCTTTTTCGGAGACATGCAACCGATTTACTAAAGCTTGCATTACCGGTCAAAGAGTAGAATTTTCTGTTTTGGCAACTGTTCCATGAGCTTGAGCCATATATTTCTTCTTTTCATACAAACACAACTGTCCAGCTTTTCATATAGATATATTGCATATTTGACCAATTATATGGTCCACAGTTATGAAGTGGCGGCCATTTTGGGAAAGAGATGTCAAAAATTGTTCCATAATTTTTTTAAATAACTAATTGGAAATTACTTACATATGTATGTATGTGACAAATGAGTTTAAATGAACTATCTTTTGAAGCTAACTAGCTATGAAATGATGATGTGAAACTGTTACCGTTTCTAATTGTATACCTTTTCCTTTGATGTATTTAAAAAAGCGCTTTTAAAATAGAAGAAAAAAATATCAAACCAAGCATAGGGGTTTCTAACATCCTATTCCCCAGATTACATAGTCAGATTAGAACCAGGCACCTCTGGATTGAGAGTCCAGTGTCCAACCACATGACCAGCGCTCTGTACAAAAGAATAGCTGCTTAGAAACATTATTATACCCACAGCAACATACTGGAAATAGCTTTGGTAGTGTCGATGACTTTATGAAGAATAAGAAAATCGATTAAATACAGCAAAAGTCATTTATCTATAATAGGACATGTTTCGACAAAGACATTTGTCATCATCAGCAATGAAATTACATTTAAAAGTATCGTGATGAGATAAACATAATAAACAAGCGAGACAATAAACTCTTGAACAAGAAAAACAAATAATTACACAATTTCACAGTAAATTCTGACCATTGGAAAATATGAACATTAAGACTAGGTTTATATTTAAGTATAAACAAAGCTTCCCTGATTTTAACACCAAAATCACTCGTACCAAAAGATAAAACTTTGAAATTATTATTGATGCTACTTTTACAATAACTTAAAGAAAATTATCGCAGAGAGGAGAGATAGCGGTTTTACAGTGTTCATTAATCCTAGTCACAAGGTGTCTTGAAGTCTTACCAATGTAAGAAATGTCTCCATCAATGGGACACTTAAAAATATAAAGAAGACTAGACCTAAGTAGACTGGGTGTGCTATCTTTCAAAGGGAAGCAACTACCCAATTTAAAGCTTTTGATGGTTACATTGACAGAAATGTTTTTGCTTTTAAAAAACTTAACAAGACTTTTTAAAATTATCAGAAGCTTTTCCAAAATAAGGAAGAATCAAACATTTAGACCAGTCACTATTGTTGACTTTGGAAGAATTTGAAATTAACTTAGAATGAAGAAATTTATTCAAAATTTTGAACAAAAAATTGAGGGGGTATCCATTAGATTCCAGAAAGTTAAAGAGAATGGTTACATCAGAATGAAAAACATGCCAATTTGAAGAAATTGAAAAAAATCTATTAATCAAACAATTTACAAGGGATTTTTTATATCCAAAAGGAGCACCATAAAGTCATCGACACTACCAAAGATATAATAAAATACTTTAGAATATTTCTAACACTATTTTTTATTAGGAAAATTATATACAGGGTGCTGCAAATGTAATCGAATCCTAGCATGTATTCTATTATTGATTTGATTATTCAGTATATCAGATATGCAATTGTACTGGTTTACAACAAGCAAAGAAAAGAAATCTTCAAGTGCAAGTGCACCGTCTCTGAATCATTTTACAAAGCTTTGGTAAATCTTCTTGCAGGGTTCGGTTATTGTTGCCACACTTTGTACGTATATATTATATTAAATTTGTATTTTGTGTTGCTTAAGTTATATTTCCACGCTATGTTTTAAATGTTTCTAAATTAAGTGTTGACAAAAAGGCATTATATTTGTTAATAAATTTCTGTAGATGTTATCTACTAAATTTGCCTTGTTATACTTTTTGACTTATGTTGTTATTTTGTTAAAAGAAATATGTTTGGACCAAATCCTATTTTTGGAGGGCCGTTTGCGTGACTTTAGGAGGGTGTCATACGAATTTCCAATAAACAAAAGCATTTTTAGCTGATTTGTTGGAGGGTTTTGTCAAATTGTTGGAAATCGTTAGAGGGGTTTTGATGGGTCAGTATTAGTAGTAGGTATAATATTTGAATATAAAGCTGTTTCTATATAGCTTGCCATAACTTTTCTCTGAAATTATCTGAGATCTTCAAAAAACTCATAAATCCTGTAGGTATTCTTAGCACTATCTTTTATTTGTTGATCTGATGTTTTTTTTCTAAAATCAGATTCCATTGGTAATTACATAACTGCTTAGTAATTTTTTGAAAATATCAATTAATGATACAAAACTCACGTCTTATTTTGGTCCGTATGTATGAAACTTTCCAACGATTTTCATTAATTATATTAATTTAAATTGCTTTACTTTTTACGAAAAACATCAAGTATCTTTAAAAATACCTTGTACATATTTTATTTATAAAACACGCAAGACAACGGTTGCCATTTTGAATACATATCTAAGCAATATTTGAATAATTTAAAAAATTCTATGCGGACCAGCAAGAAAGGAGAAATTTATTAATGCCACATTCAATAAATTAAATTGAGAAGCTGTTTTCCCCTGGATTCTTGACATGATAGGAACAATATTGTGCCCAGTGTTATTTATATATGTATTTAGTGGTTAAAATAAACTGATAGTTTCCTTTTTGATTTATGCAACAAATATGCATTCATAATCATTGCTCAAATTATGTGAATTTGTTCAAATCCATATATATTGTGTACAACATTATCTGTTTATGAGTCAAATGACTGTCGATAGTTTGATAAATTTTATTTTTATTCCATAAAATGACAAAGTTGGATAACACGTTTTGATTTAACGTTGTCCTACAATTTTAGCTCTTAGATATTTATACATAGGTTTCCAAAAATTATGTATTTATTAAGTGTTTTGGCCATTTATTCAAATTAGTTTAGTTTGGATATTCACTGAGTTGGCTAATTAAACGAAACAACTTTCTGTCTCTTTATAAAATCAGTTATAGCTACATTAATACGGTAACAGATTGTGAGGTATTTTAAATGGAATATTATATTCATATATTATATACAATGTTTCACATTGTAATATGAATGAACAAAATCTAGAAAAAGAAATTTTGTAAAGACGTGTTTCCATTTCTTCAGTTTACCCAGTTATTATAATACATAAATGATTTTTGTAATGTATGCTCAAAGTTTTAAATTTTATTGTTTCCACAACAGCCATTTTAATCGACATATATACCTAAAATAAGATTGGCCAAGAAGGCAAAATTAATTTCAAAAATACTTGAAATAAATGCTATTAAACATAGTTAGCTTAAATTATTAGTTTGGTGGTGTGGGTCAACTAGATATTACTGTAGGCATCTAGGTGTTTCGATACATAAATTAAATAATTTTTTAAAATTTTAGAGCTAACAAAGTCGATAATTCATAGTTTAAGAAAACAAAGATTGTTGGATCATTGGTAATATGTTTAGATGCTACCTTTTGTACCATAATGTTGAATTACGATTAATATAACTTTCGTTTTCCCGATTTAATTTATATACCGAATTTAATTATGTACTAATTTAATTTATGTACCGAAACACCCATTGTAATATATTTTAACTAAATGACAATATTTAATACAGAAACTATTTTTAGATTTAACAGAAATCTATGCCCATATTTTCTACAAAATATCTTGCATAAAAAAATCTGCAAATTAAAATTGTGTATCTCGAACCATACATTGTATTTATGTAATTTTTGTTGCAATGAGCATCCAATTTAATTCTACATCATTATGCTAAATTTAATTTTAAACGGGGAATTTTTATTTATTCCACTAACACATATTACTTGTTTCTAAGCAGTTGCTAGGCTGAATTAAGAAAACTAAAACGGTTTTCAGATTTTAGGATAAAGTTAGAATATTTTTACTTAACACACTGATGAAATGTCAGATAAGAAGCATATATGCAAAATTTGAAGATATTCCAATGAATTATTCTCAATTTATGAGTAAATCAAATTTCCAATTTTTCTTATCAGAAATGGCCAAATTTGGACACAACACAATTCGTATTTTGAGGGGGGAGGAGGAATATTTTGTCTGATTTTTACAGATGTTTAGAATGTAGGATTTAAAAAATTCCATTCATGGTTCTTTTGCTTTGGCAAAAATGTAAAATTTCCAAAATATATACTGCAATAATGAACCAAAAATTATTTACATAAATACTTCAATACATTTAAAGCAAACTATGGAATATAAATAATTTAGCCAATAAAAAAAACTATTTGCAGCAAAAATACTTTGATTATAATTTTGTGTTGCAAGTTACCCCATTTTATGGTACCATTATTGGTGCTGAAGACAAGGAAGAAACAATTTTAGAAAAAAATCGATTTTAACCTGTCACGCAAGTGGCACTACACTATGTACTCATTGTCTACTCTTTGGTTTAAAACATACTGAAACAAATATTTAAAAATTGACAAAGAGGCTGGCAGGGTGATCGAATGCAAAACTTTAACAAATTGATTATAAATTTTACGAAAGCTAGCCACTACGTAACTAGGTACATTTCTATAAATTAAATTGTCTTCCCACAACTAGTATTTATTTTGATTAACCACTGCGAGACTGATTACGACCTTTTTGGCTCTCAGTCGTTAATAGCGCAATGCACTTTGCGTCACATGCCAGAAGATCCAACTTCCTTATCTTCGATCCAAACAGGTCAAAATCGGTGATTCGTGATTTATACTGGTGTTTATCAAAATATTCTATTATAACAGTTATAAAAAAGTGTCTATTGTGATGCTTAATACTCTTGTCTAAAATTTTCGATTCAGAAATCAATAATAATATTTCAAAATTTTTGTTGATGATTTTTTACAAGGTACATTTGTAAATACTAAATTTCTTGTTTGTATGATATCGGGAAAATTATTTTTTGGGGGGAGTTTGCCTATAAATATGTACTTTCTAAAACAATCTGTGCTTGTAAAAAGACATGAACATTTAAAATTAATTGTTATTTAGAAATTGCGATAGAAATATTTCTTTGTTAAGACCAAAATAATTGAGGAATCATTTTGGTTTCATTAAACGCCACATTATATCTGCTAATGTCCTACCTAGTGAGTGTAAATAAAATTGTCTATAATCCTATTTTCCAAATAATACTATTGATTTTACATATCTACCCGCCACAGATGTGTTTACAAGTTTTTCAAAATATTTATTTAACTTCAAATACCCCTAAGACTGTTAAAATCACATACTATTTTTGAAATATAGTTAGGCAGCAGCTCTGCACTGTGCGAAATGACCTGAGATCTAAAGAGCTATTTTACTGTATTATTTAGAATCTGTTACAGAAAAAGAAAATAGTAGTAATATTACCGCCCTTTGTTTATCAATATATCTAATATAAGCAATTCTTGTGGGAAATGAAGGATGTATCATTATATGTATATATGTATAACCATTTCTTGTTATTGCTACTTTGCAATTATTGTTTATTAAATCTGGTCTAGAGTTACCTTGAATAATTAATATCGTTTAGTGGTTTTGAAATCATATAGTATGGATTTGATTATATGGGACAATCATGTTTTAATAAACTTTCGAGTTAAATTATAACGAAATTATTGACATTCATAAAGTTCAAATGGTTAAGTTTTCATAAGGGAAAGGATAGTTTTTAAATTATTATCAGTTTCTAGAATATATATTCTACTTGGTGATTTTATGGATTTAGTATTAGCAGTATTTTTATAACTTTTTTGGTGGCAAGTCTAAATTTAAAATGTCCTTTTCATAAAAAAACAACTCTGAATGTTGTACCGGAATTTCTGATACAATTATAGAGATTCGATGTTGAAATTTTATGCTTGGTCATGAAGCTCTTCAATTTTAGATTAATTTACTGAGTATTGGATGGCTACCATTTTTTCATTCCATTATATTAGAACATAATTAATTTCAATGTATGTATTATTTTGAATCAGATTATTTATTTATATCTACATTAAAATGTTATTGTTAATCGTTTTGTTTCATATTATATCTAACTGCCAATCATTATCACACAGAGATTCGGAACATAAATTTCAACAGTCTGTTATTAAATAGAAATTCTTTTTAGTAAAATCTTTACATAAAAATGTCAATCAAACACTGAATTTAGATCAACCAAAACATTATGTAACTAATAGCTTGTGATTGAAAAGCATCCAATGTGATGTATATTTGCTAGTTTTGCATTTTGTTTATCTTTAAGAAAATGACTTGCACCTATATAATTGTATAATGTGAATTGCAGATGATAATAATGATCATCAAATTGCAAAACACTTTAAATATTTCTATTTTTTGAAAGTTAATAGCTTAGGGTACCTATTGCTTATTAACCTAGGAAATAAAACATCTTGAATTTGATAGAAATTGTAAACCAGGACTTGATGAGATATCAATTGGCATTTACTTGTAAACAATTTCTATTTCTAATTCATGTACACTCCATTGGCCATTGCACATTAACTTGTCTATGATCGTATTTTTTAAAACAGGTTTATTTTTTCCTGTCTTGTACCCGTAAGCTAAATTTTATGTACATTAATGTATGTAGTTCGGTTAAAAATAAATTATTTTGTGACTTAAAACATATTGATTTAACAATATATATTATGCCTTATACCTGGTGAAGTTAGATCAGTCTTGAGTGCAATAACTGAACTTTGCATTGTTGTAGACTTATTCTGTGTTGTGTATGTAATGAGCTCCACAAAACAAAATTTAATAACCTCAAGGCCGAAGGGTTATAAATCTGAATGCAACGCTAGTTTCTTAAATTTCAATTTGGAGGTTGTTTAACTCTTCGTTTTTTTAGATTTCAATGGCTAGGTATCTATCTAAGTGTTTTAACGTATAAAAAGGAATCCCTTGATAATATCATATTAGAGTGAAGACGAGATTTATTCATTATACGAGGTTACATATCATACGACACATAAGTAACTTTTAATGACATAGGATTTAAATTTAATTAGGAAAAGCTTTTTAGTTGAGTTATCCATAAGGAATTGTGTTCATTTTGCAATTTTTTTTAGTAATGTGGGTAATTGTTTGTCCGTTTTATTAAATATTAATTGATATTAAGAGTCTTGCTATTAGGTACCTACTTCTATTCGGTTTGCTTTATTTTATAAGTTTTGTATAATGCAGTCAATTTTAAAGATCAGATACTGTAACGACGATAGAATATCTTATTAATAGACTATTAGCTTAATTCGTTATTGTTTTGGTGATAAATTAATTTGTTTTGTTCTTTAAAAGATCAAGGTCAAGTTTACTCTGTAACCTACCTAACCATATGTGGTTCCTGGATTTCTAAGTTTCCGGTTTACTAAACTATCTAATTTTGTTTTTGCTTTGGGTAATTCTGTTTAGAACAAATAGTTGGGACTATTGGAACTAATCGGGAAAATTTATAACCCCCGAGGATATGTTTTTTTGACAAAATGATTGACTATTGATTTTTGGGCATAAAAATCAATATTTTAACCAAAATCACTTAAATAGCTCTAAAATCTAAGAGAACATCCCATTATACTCAAATTTGAGAGTTAGATTTGAGAAGGTACTAGAAATAAGGTATTAGAAAATTGGATGCCTCACTTTTTTGGTTGCTTGTCTATGAGGTCCACCATACTATGATAGTTCCGTTGGAACTTTTTTCTCACAAAAATAAAAAAACGACTTGCACTCTGGACAAAAATCAAAATTTTCAAAACCCCGAAATATATAATTTGAACAATGAAGCGTTTCTATCATATACAACCCTGGACAAAAGTTTATGAAAGGGTTAAAATAAAAAATGTTAATGCTGCTCAGGACTGTTGTGCTGTATGTACTTGCTACAGAACCTAAGTATAAACTGAGAGAAATGAACAGATAAGCTCTTATTGAAAAAGGTAGAGACAAATTGATTAGAAGGCTAAATGGTTGGAACAATATTCTTAATGAGAATGGTTTAAAGATCAACATAAACAAGACAGTGTATCTCTCCCAGAAACCCCATCAACACAGTACCCTAATGGCAATTAACTGCAGACCCATCACATCAGTTAAAAAATTCAACTACCTGGGCTCTATTGTAAATGAAGAAGCCACAATCAAAGATATTGGAAACAAGATCCAAGTAGCCTGGTCAGTTTGGAGAAAACTTTCAGGTGTCATGGCTGATCAGAAGATATCCAGAAACCTTAAGATCAAACTCTATAAGGTCATGATCAGACCTGCCATGTTATATGGTGTAGAATGCTGGGCCACAACAAATGCTGCAGAAAACAAAATGAGAGCAACAAAAATGAAATTCCTAAGAAGAATTCTTCGTATCTCTATACTAGAGCATATTAGTAACTCCAACATCATCAACAGGCTGAACCTTTCTCCAAAATAGGAAGAAATGCGACACATCCGACTCAAATGATTGGGCACATCATGAGGAGAGAGGCCAGTCATCCCACAAAAATAATTTTGAAATGGGAACTGGTTGGAAAAGAAGCAAAGGAAGCCTAACAAATTCTGGATGCAGCAGATCCAAAAAGATATGATAAAAGCAGGTGTAACTATTGAAGATAAAAAAAACGCAGAAAACAAGACCGACCCTTCCAATGTGAGGGAAAAGGTTTTTCAAATTGTGAGCATCTTATGTTATATTTACTACAAATCCTATACTACTTACAAGTTACATTATATACCTATAATCTTAACAAAATCAATATAAAATACCGTTTCCCCATATATGTACCATCCCTCCAATTTTCAAAATACATACTTACAACATTAATAAAAGGCAATACCTTATCTAAGGCCAATTGGATAAATGAGTAAAATGCATTTTTATTTGTTTTTAGATAAGAATTTAACATAAGAACGACTTTTTAATTTTCTTATTGGGAATATTTTGGTGGACTTTTTTCTGTGATATAAAACATGGATTTATTAAATCTTTAAAATTAATGCCAGTTACAATTATGCTTTCTATCGTTTATTGTATCCATGCATAGAATTTATCGCGGCCCAAATCGTTCACCCTTAAATATCAACATAAAACGATACAATGCCTAATATTATGATATACCATGCCATGATATCAAGCACAAATAGATATCGTGTTTTATAATAGTGATATCACTATTTATTTTTAATGATAATATTATTTTCTAAAATGATATCATAACCGTTTTAATGATATCAGTACTAAAATTATGATATTTTGTTTCACAACATGATATTCATGATGTCAGCTTTAAAAACGTGTTATTATACATAAAGTGAGTAATATCAACATTAAACCTGGATATCATGCGTTTAGAGTAATAATAAAAAACAGGTATACTTTGATAAAATATACTACTTATTTATATTACTCGCTAATGATAGCCCAGGACAGCTGTTTCGGCCTCATCAGCCAGACATACTCACAGCCTGTATATTTCATATCAAAGTATAAAAGAGAGGAACATTTGCTATAGTTGCATAAGAAGAGAGAAAGTAGAAGATATTCAGAAAAACATATTGGAAAGTATGTTTTTTTAAATAAAGGGCTCTCACGCTGTCAGAGCAGGTCCTGGCCAATTAATGTGTTAAGAATAATAATTAGTAGAGGAAAAATCTGAAGAAATCAATAACAGAGCTGAGCTAGGATCCGGTGAAGTGATCAGGTGCAGAAATCACGTGACCTAAATATATCGTACTTTCTGCTATACATGACATAACACAATTACAAAAGGAAAATAACACATGAATGTACAATAACTATAAGATGAGAGCGTGAGATTAGAAAAGTTAAATTTTAAGTTAAGGAAGAGAATTGATAAATTGAACAAATGAGTTTTAAGTTAAGTTTTAAAAGTGTTAATGTCATCGAGACTACGAATGTGTATGGAAAGTTTATTCCAAACAGTTGGAGCTGCAACTGCAAACGCACGAGACCAAACGTTTTAAATCGATGTTTGGGTACATTGAGAACCCGATAGTTTTTGCTAATTAAATCTACATAGAGTTGTAATTTATTACAAATTTATATGAACTTATGACAATTTTTCGATATGAACTCCGTGAATGTCACTCTTTCGTTTTTTTGGGGGTGGGGGAGGGGAGGATAAGTAAAATGTCATACTTCTCGTGGCTCGAATGGATTGAACTTTGGTACACACGTAGCTTAGTGATTGATTCATCGAGAAAAAAATGATAAATGGCCAAACTACAGGTCAATGATGACATCAAGTCCCAATATTGAACTTTGTTTGGCTGTAAATCACGAACTATCATTTAATTTTAATTTTAATCCGCTTTTGTCTATTTTGTATTAAATCAGCTGACTAATACAATTACATATTGAACACTATCAGTTTGAAAAATATAAAATGGTAACCACAAATGTAGTATTGTAATAATCGTGATTATTTTCTGTTTTTGGTAAATATTCATATAACATGCGGAGCAACAAATACCTAAATGTCGCCAAATGTGAAATAATCACTCAAGACTTTGTAAGACCACTTTAAACCATCCAATACCGTTAAGAAACCTGTCTAAAGTGTCATCAGTGAAAACCACAGAAATTACTTTCTGTTTCCCCTGGACTGTTACTTTAATCTCCATTCACTGACAATATTTACAAACTAGCAAACAAACAAACACATCAAAACAAACTCAGTTAGACAAACAGACAAAAAATAAATAAACAAACAAACAAAAACAGTTTTTTCTATTCGTACAATCTTTTACCTTTGCCTCCAATGACCACTCTTAGAGATCCCATGTTGCCTCTGTCATCTTGCAGTTTGGATGGATGACAGAAGGTCTGCAGAGACATGGCCGCGGATGAATCACGCTCACTGTCCACACTGTTGGTGTCAGAGAACGAGCCCAGCGATCGACCCCCACATGACTTCCCGCCGCCTCGACCAAAATCTCGGTCTGAGATCATGGCCCTGGTGTCGATCGTGTAGTAGCCACCGCCGGCACCGGTGGGGGTGTAGCGAGTGGGGTGGTGAGTCTGCTGGTAATGACCCTCCAGAATGGAGGAGACTGCATCGTCGGCAGACACGGAAGCCTGGGTACTTTCCTGGCCTAGACACATGTCTCCAGTTGGTGACTGGCAGAGCATCATTAACTGAGATGGCTGCAGATCTGAGAGTGTTGGAGACGAGCGGCCTAAATAATTAATGGAACACATTGCTTAGTTTAAATTGTCTACATTGATCGCTATGACAACACAGTCGCTACGTTTTGATAAAAGCGATTCTTTATCACCAGTTATTAGTTATTATAAGTACAGATTAACAAAGGACATTGAAATATATTTAAAGATCAACAAAACCTGACAATGTTTTATTAGAGTTTATCATTTAAATGTAGTATTTTGTATAAAAGTAAAATCGTAGGATATACATTTAGATATCGTTTTTTTTAAACTGCATCTCTGGGTAACACAGAATTTCAAACAAAATGAGAAAAGATTTTGTTTTTTTAAATTTAGATAACATAATATAAAGATAACTAAATGTGGCTAGGTTGCTGTGTATCTACAGATTGCTGTAATTTGTTATATTCAATCATCAAATTAAATTACTAAGCTCTGGATGCGAATGAAAGAAGTTAGACCACAAAACGCAAGTGTTAGTTTTAGATTAGCTCAAATATAAATATAAAAATGATTGAAATCTATCGACATCTGATTTATCATCAAATATAATGTAATTTTATCAGTGGTGGAAGATCTGATGGCCAACCGAATAAAGAAAAATACGATGGTTTTCTGATGTTTGAGCAATTTAAAACGCAATGTGTGGGTATCCACATATGCCCAGTCATATTTTTTTACTTTTTTTTACTAAGTAGATATAAATAGAACTGTGTATGTATATGAAATCATGTTCTTCAACATATTATGCCTGGTAGGTTCGGTTTTAGTAGATTCTCTTTAACATTGCAAATCTGTTAGCTGTTTTAGCTAGCTAAATAATTATTTGTGGAACAATTCGAAACTGTTAATATAATACTTATTGAAGCTGGGAACCTTTTAGCTAGATTGCTTTAATGTGATTAATGTTTCAGAGATCAATTTGTTTAAATTAGAAGACATTATATATAGAAAACAACTGGTTGACAAAGGTAACGCGTGGGTATGTATATGGCTTCTTTCAAATATTATATGATATCATTCGAATACTGGAATAAAAGATTAATATTAAAAATGTGGTTCAGTTCCAAATAACTTCAAATAACCACGATATTCTTCTCAACTACGTTTGCCTACGTTAAGCGGATTGCTATAAGGAATAAACGAAAAAGCAAAACTATTTTGTTTCATGGAGAGTACATACCTACTTAAAATTTATATTCTGCTTCATAAAGTCGACTTAAAACAAAACTACAAATTATCAGATGGACTTCAAAATCGTTGATAAGGTACCTATTTGACGTCTTGTAGGAATCATCATGTTTTAGGGGGAAAACAGTTCGACCAAATAATTTCTCAGTCCTTGTTCTCCGACCTCTACATCACCAGGAATTAAACTACATAGTCCAATGTACCTCAAGTACCTAATAATAGTATTTATTTTATGTATTTTAGTATCTAGTACAATATATTTAAAATCAATAAATCGATCCCATCAAAACAAAGATACGTGTTTCAGCTACAGAATGCTATTAGTAATATTGTAGTCGGTACCTACATAAGCCAGTCGCAAACTTAGATTAGAATAAACAAATTAAATTAGTAACAATAAAAATGCACTCCACAACAAATTAAAGCCTTTAAATTACGGTGATAAATTTTTAACAATTCTCTTCCTCCTCTGTGGACAGCTAAATTCTGTCTGCACTCACGGAATATACCTAGACATAAATTATGCAGTCAGACAAAAATCAAAGTATTAAGTTGATTTCTTATTCACTGCTTTGTGCCGTTTATTACTTTAACAAACACATAAAACCCTCTGAGATTTGGTTATTCAATCTGTAATATGCACCGTATATTAATGTGGTATATTTCCTCTTTACAACAATACCTACACTATCAAAATTGAGAGTTTGTTATCCCAAACTGCATTGGATAAAGCAGGGATCTAACAGTGTCTAAATATCAGTAATCATTATAAATGTTTAGACTTATTCCCAATTTTAAGAAAAAAACAAATTTGAATTATAAGAATTATTGTCAATTACTGTTTGACAGTAATAGAAAATCAATATTCTTATTCACTACTGCAGTTTACTCGAATACGATTGTAGTAGATTTTTTACTGTTGAAAAGATAGATCAATAAATGAATTAAAATAGATCTTCGTCTTCTTCTTTTAAAAGCGGGGAACGGAGATAGTTTGCTTGCTCCATAAACCAAGTTTACGTTGAGAGGAATTTGATTTCTGGGTTTGGACCGAGATAGCTAATTTATTTGAATTGTCCATCTAACACAACTTAAGATGAGGTGCTCCATGTCTTCTATGCCGTCATGGCAATGCGGGCTTGTTGAGCGATTTTCAAGTCCAATGCGATGTCGGTAGGCTGCCAGTAAGGGACTTGTGTCCAGTGTGTAATTGGGCAAGGTAACGACTTTCTGAGCGAGATAGACTGATCACATAGAGTGATTCTATAATGGATGTCCAGTCTGACAGTGGCCCTCCAAGCATTATGGTGGTATTTTTTATATTTGCCTTTGCAGTTAAGAACGAGATTGGGATAGCATTCTGTGGGAGCTTCGTAGCTTCCTTGGTCAGTGTGTCTACTTGTTCATTGAGTTCTATACCAGAAACCCAGACGACTGTGATGTTGGAATGGTCGAAGACTTGATGCAGTACAGACTTCAGATGGTGAAGAAAGTGCCCATCTTTATTATCCAGGCCAATTTCAATTTTTCGAACTAATAATTTTACTGTTGGGCTCTATATTCTGGAGGTTGTTGGACAGGATTTCAGCTACTTGTGCCTTGGCTTTGATTTTGGCTGTGCAAGAGGAACCAAAGGCCCCTGCTGCAGATTTTAGATGTGTGTTGCTTTTGTCCTTCCGTTGTACAAAGCCCAGATTACAGAATCATTAGATTTATCCAAGGTGCGGAGAGCAACAGCCTTTCTTTCTCTCACTGGGGCTGATTTTGGAAATTCATTAGCTTCAGTACTTCTGGGCTGAATTTCTCCTTCCAAGGCATGAGTGGTGGCGGGATTTGGATAGGTTCTCGTGGGTAAGGTTCCAGACCGGCTTGTTCAGTTTTCCTCTAGTTGTGCATTAATTTAAGTCTCGCTTTGTTTGGATGGAGTTTGCAGAGCATGGTATTTGGGCATATTTCACTCGTCCTAAGAACGATGGATTGCTGCCAGCTGTTCTCCTGTGGTCGTCATTGGCAGACGATCGCCGAAAGGGGTGGATCTGATGCATCCTGTGATTCTTCTGGTTGCATCTCGCTGTATGCGTTCGAGTTTTTCCAGAGTAATTGGACCCAGATAGGGGATCCAGGCACCACCAGCATTAGACCTCTATCGAAACTAATTCAATGTTCTTTAAATACACAAACATATTAGGAAATTGACAAAATAGTAAAAAGTAAAAAAAAACTGATTAGCAAAATTTAAATGGCCATGAGTAGAGGTCCTATTAACATTAGCTAAACCAAAGAACACTGAATAAAATCGACGTACCACAAAGTGACCCACCTAAAAACTATTTCACATTAAATCAACTAACAAGAAAACTCATACCATGGAAGTGTTGCAAAATATCAAGATGACGATTGCCTAGTTTAATTTTATCTAATGAGAAACTGTTGTACTAATTCGCAGAGAAGTATAAACTTGATAGTTTTTTTGTAGAAAGAAACAAAAAACGCATAGAGAGTAAACTTATTGATAGAATTACATAGACAAATTTATTCAGAGAAATAAACGGGATTAGGATATTACTTATTTAAAAAAAATTGAAACCATTACTTACATACGACATTGTTAAACAGCAGCATTCTCCTCAGTTAATACAATATTATCAGTTGAAAATAATTACATAATCTAGAAGCATAAAAGATAGTATCTAGCCTAAGATAGACATGCGCCGTTCTGATAAGGATACCAAGCCGACCCAAAGATATCTGATCAGCGATGCCAAATAATTATTAGCAGTTAAAATACAATACAATACAAAATAAAATGACAAACATCAGCAATAAAAATTAGTATTCAAATCGATCAGTACTTATAAATGAAGAAATGTTACAAATTTGGTACAAAACAGCAGATATTCAGTAGGTAATATGAAGTACTTACCTACTAAAATAATAATTAAAGATAGAAGAACTGATTTAAATCAATCACTAATTAAATAATAACAAGTCAAACACTATACAAGCTTTGTTAGTTTGTGTGTACAATAGACTTTTGCATAAGTATATACGTCATAATGGTGTGATATCAAACCCCATAGCGATTATCACTAACAAATTACCTTTTTTCTGGGCCACTTTAGCTAAAATTTTGGCGAGTCCTTTAACAAGATTTTGGTCACTATGTCAAAAAATGGAGTTTTCAAATTTAGTTCCAAAATCACTTAAAATGATCTAAAAATTTTATAAAAAGTCTAAAGTCTTCAGGGATTAATTAATCAACAAGCGATTAAAAATACATCAATACATTTTGAGAATATGATATGGTGTCTGTAATAATAGAATTATAGTAGTGCAAAATAGAATATATCATTTAATTTATCAAGTGCTAAAAATAGATAAAGACCAAATATATAAAATTGGTTTTAAATAGTGTTGTATTTTTAATCAAATAAAATACAACATTATGTTGAAATATATTATCTACATACTGTAAATCATATTGTAAATCAATACGAAATTGTGACTTTACACTTGAAAAACTATAGGAATAGATCTAACCATATCTGTCTAGGTATTATTTACAAAAGCTGAATAATCCAACAATAAAAATTTATTATACAAATCTGATCACATTTCATAATTTATTGAATTTAACAGTTAGTCAATTGTTTATTACTCTAAAGATGATATCATTTCCAAGCTGTCAGATGTTATGATTAAATATTCCTTGCAAAACAATCTTTCTAGACGTCGTCACCCATTGCTTGATCAACAATTAATAATTTTACCTTTCATCAATATAAAGCAGCAAAATTATGTTTTTAGTTTGCAGTAAAAAAAAGAACTATGTTGAGTGCTATTTCCTGTACTTAAAATTAAAATTGTGCTCGCTATGAATTTTTTTTTTCGTAAAAAATCAATCAAAGCAATCTTTTTAGACCACCAAGTTTCTTTCCTCTATACTTTATGGAGATGAATCCTCTGCACTAAAATTCAGCTAAATTAATCCAGAAGAATTTAATTATCCTCAATAAATACGAATATTATTTATAAAGAAAATTCAAGATTTCAAAATTCTCATTACCCACCATTGTTTTTAACATGATTATGTACATAAAAGCAAAAACTATCTGTTACCGAATTATTTATTAACTTTTTTGGAATGAATCACCTTATGAAACCGCCTATCTTCGCATAGAAAACTATCAATAAAATCAATCCATTATAATTAATTTCTATAAAATATAAATATTTAGTAACTATAATGGATTATCTACATGTCAAAGTTCAAATCAATATTAGACAAAGAAAGTGATTATTGGAAATCATATAGAGCAAAACAGTTTTCAGATATCATATTCAAGAACAACTAGGTACCTATTATAGAAAAAAGGTGAAGTTGAAGTTAAAAAATAAAAATAAGGGGAAAGTTTCAAACCACTTCGTATACACAAGTAGCTATGTTACTTTAAACATCTACATATAAAATAAATCGGTACATTATTAGTAAATTTTGCAACTGCTATTACCTATATGACATACGTATTCCAAGTATTCGTGTTAAAATACTCAATAACGGTTTAGTTTAAATTTCTTTTTCAAAAGCAATACATTGTGTGGGAAACAGAGGTAAAGAGATCTATCATTCTCTATAAAGCAGGTGTATAAATGAATAATTAAAGCAATCTTTCACCTGGAAGCAGAATCCCATAAAAAAATGTTTCAATATTTATAAAAGAATGATGAGGCAATGCATCAGAATTAATTTTGGCAGAAGATCCTTGCCTATTATTATTTATAACATTTATTCCATCTTGATGCTTGGCGACATATTGTCTTTACAAGCTAGTGCATAAGTTGTCAAAAGTAAGAGTGCCTCGTTGCCAAATTCGCCATACCTAGCTTGGTGAAAATTTAGAAAACTAATTACAAACTTCAAAATTTTCTGCATACATACCTATAAATACATTTAACTATTATATAGTATTCTCAAACTAATTATTTCAAAAACAAAAAAAGTTATTATCATTTTTAAAATATGCAATTAGCCTGCAACTCGACAAAAATAATTTGGAATTAAAAACTAAGCTATTGTCAGGACAGAAAACCAATCAGTGCAATGCTACACAAAGTGGTTAGTGGAGCAAGCAAAAAATTTAAAAGTCTGACTTGAATACAATTGTAAAACAGGGTTGTGAAAACAATCATTCCATAAGACAGTGTAATCCTCGTAAATGTATTCAATTTTTCAACAACAACAAATCAAATCAAATGGAGATACCGGTTGGTATGTCTAAATTTATTTACATTTATAGACTATATTTTTAATTTTAAAAAATCTACTTTGAAACTTTGAATGTATTTAAATACACATTTTGTGGTAAAATAATAATAAGTATTAATGACGAATGTATTCTGACTAAATTTGGAATATAACGTTATTTCATAAAACTGGATATTGTGCGAATCAGTACTAAAAGATCTTCAAAGGTCATATAAAATATAAAACTAACATGTAGTTCACTTTCAGTAAGCTTTCCATTTTTATTGTACCTTCTTTGAAGTTTGGTAGTGATTTCGTTTCAATAATAAAACGAATATTAAGTACATATGTATATAATATCCGTCCTCTAAAAACTAACACAAAATAGACTCCAATTTAAAATCGTGCTTTTAGTTTAATCCCAAACACCCAAATTGAAATAAAACATTATTTTAAAAAACCCGTACCTAATACCTAAATGTATCTACATTGAACACAACAAAAATGGATTAGAAGTAGGTACTAAATATTAATAATTTTAGGGAGGAAATTGTAAAAGAACATTTTGACCATTTTGGTGCCTTTATTTTTCAGGGGGCTGTCAGGTGACCTCAAAAGGTTAGATCCCAAAAGCTTTTAAACAAAAAAAATTACGCATGATTTCATACAATGATACCAAATGTCATGCCAATCGGTCATCACAAAGCATTAAGTTGAAAATTTTATTGTGATTCATAAACATCTAATGTAATTGATAAGCATCAATTGATAAAATAATACTAAGGTTAAATTTTATTATCACGTAGTGTCAACCTTATATGGACCCATTTTTTGGCATAAACAAAAACTATTTATACCTATTCATTTCTATCAACAAGCAACATTCATAAAAATAATACGCTTGCAAATCAATTATTATAAGAACTTGTGTCGATATTCACTAGCTACAATCCAAAATTATACAATATTTCTAGTTATACGTAATGTATTATGCATAGGTACACAAAGCAAGAGTGTCGTTTGCAATGTTTAAATAATAGTATTACAATATCTACTTTTACTCATTAGATAACAACTTCCTACAATGAATATTCATCTTTAAGTGATTAAATTTTATCTCTGGATAATATGTATGTTTTCATGCTTTTAAACTTCTTAGAGGTTTGTGCATATCTGTCAAATCCTACCTCTCTTAGTTCTACACTATTAGGATGTGGCGTATTCTGTTTGTAATGAGTTATAATGAAATCAGTTAATTCATAGATTTACAATTGTAACCAATATATATCTCTTCAGAACAACTATTGTACAATATATATAGTTTTTTTTCTTCTATACCTGTCAATCAGAAAATAATATAAATTTTTACTACATTTTCTCTCTCATAAACACTCGTTGGGTTAGATTTCTTTAATTATTACAGGGTGAAGAATATGTTTATGTCCATCTTTGTCGTCTAAACGGGTCTAAACTATATACACAAATCTATGGTTTTATTCTGTGTATTAAAAATAGTTAATAATGCTACCTATCGGGTAGAAATATGTATTAGTAAAAAAAGTAAATTGTAATTCTATCGCCAAAAAGGATTAGCATATAATCTATTCCGCAATAGGTAGGTACTTAGAATTAGAGAAAGAAAGTGTGTATTATGTCGATGACTAGCGCACATACCCAGAAGTAATAGTTTCCCTTCACATTAAAACATGTAGTTTTAATTAATATTATAGCATAATATTAGTATACTGGCTTTTCTTGTTAAAACAAGTATCCAATATAAAAACCTACTATGTACATAGATATTTTATAATAACATCAATGAGACTTTTGAAATTATGTAAATATTTCTATTTACAAAATATAAAACTAGTGATTTGCAATGCGTTCTCACAACATTTAAATTCATAAGTTTTCCAAAACTTGACAACGTGGTAAATAATTGTCATAAACAGGCTTAGATGTATCATTTACTTTGAATTTATATAATTATTTTATTATTTTATTAACGCAATGAAATAAATTTTAAAATGATAACATGTACCTAAATGAATTAATATTTTCTAACCAGTTGCTAAGTTACAGAACAAAGAGATACATAATAAAGAACTATTACAACCTATTGAATAAAATTATTTAGGGATAACAGAATTAGCGAGCTCACAAAATTAGATAACGGACAAAAATTGAGCAAACACAGAGTTAATTAATTCTGCATACAAATACGTATTATAATTAAGCAAAAAAACATCGGGGTTTTACTCAGCTTCATTGAAACAAATTGTTCGTTTAACAAAGAATTCCTGACAATTATATTATCCTCGAAGGTTGAGGTACGAACAAATAGATAACTGACTAGGTACATATTGAAAATTGTCATATTATGACTATTGATTAGACAGTTTTACTTAACACTTTTTTCAACACACTTTTCGATTAACAAGTGGAATGTATGTAGGTATGATACCTAGCTATGCGTATCGTACAAAATATTTCGAATAAATAATCGCATAAAACTGATATATGGGGTAAAAAACAGCCCTTGGAATTAATCTCCATACATGCCAGTGAAGTGTAGAGGAGATACCTATGTATGTCATATCATCCACAAATTATTTGCATCTATATACATGAATAAATAAAATTAGTAAACCAAACAGATAATGTCAAAAATAAACAGACTTTGTGAGCGTATTTAAACCAAATTACCGATAACTTGTTGTGTTCTCGCCATCAGTATAAATAAATAGAATTAATGCTAAAACTGTGAACTAATCAAATATTTATAATTTTTCAATAGGAACACAACAGATAGAGTTCTGACACCATTTAGCAATTCAATAGCTAAGCTTTTATGGTTCCACATAAAAAAATGCAACTAGAATAATTAGTTTATATGTATGCCTGCAAGAGACATAAGATTTATACAATAAATATTTGTATATAACACTAATAATAATGAACAAGTTGATATTTTGACTTGAAGATGATATTGATTCTGCCATTTGTAGTACAAGTGAGCAAACAACACCCTATCTACTGATAACCGAGATCCTATTAGTGTAATTTGCTTCAGCAGAAACAATAATTTATTTCTTACAAAATTTCAGATTCAAAACGCACTACCCTAATGAGAAATGAGGATGGAGAGGCAATTTAAGTCAACTTTAACTCAACGAACGTTGCCAGAACTTAAATAGTATGCACTATGTATATGACAACTAAACATTATAATAATAATAATGTATGTTGTGCAAAGCATAGACCGTCTTTTTTTCTGGAGGATCTGAATCACAATTTCTTTTAAAAATAAAATGTTTAGGGAGGGTTAGTGTATTGAATCAACTCCCTAAAGAAAAATTGGACCTCCACTTTCGACTTATCATCAGCGCAATCATTCTACAAATTGGTGTAAGAAGAGTACTTCCAGTACGGCGTGCCAAAGAAGGCTAGGACTACCAAGGCTCCCGCTGCTAAGGTTGGGCAATGGGACCAGGTGATCCCGTAGGTCTCTTTCCTAACATAAGTTTAAGATGTGGCCTCGTACCTATAGGACCATCTGGTTCAATACCTTTCTTCGGAGAAGGTTCGCCCACTGCCAGTTGGTAGTTAGGACGATTAAATACAAATCTCATAAAATTCCTCAGTACAAAGAATGTAGGTTCTAGTTTAAATTATTAAATAATTGTTTAAGTTTTTGATTTCAAGTGCATCACATAATCCGGTTGCCACATTTATCACACTTCAAAATTCCCGATTATATTCAAAAATTCCCTACATTTAATTTTGCACCTAAAAAAGTTATGGTTTTAATAAACAGTATCCCTTCTCACATTAAATTAATCAATATTATGATCATTATACTAAAAACAAAAGGTCACATCACAAATGACTACATTCTTATTAAAACAAATTGACCTTTCCTTTTTAATGTGAACAGACAGTACTGATTCAATGGATGATTTCAAAGCTGGTCTTAAGACTAAAACCCCTGTTAGTTTTAAATTTGAATTTTATTTTATTTAAAATGAAGAAACCTTTTGAGAATGCTGTGATGAACAAAAGCTTTAAATTAATATCGGTTTTATTTATAGATTAGTTTTTGAATCAGATATAGGTAAACCTTAAAATCAACAGAGGTTTTAGTGTTAAGACCAACTTCGAAATCGCCCAATATAGATGAGATATGCATTGTTAACACAAAAGCTGTTATTAAAGTTTATCCGGCCCAATACTACTTTGGTAAAAATAAAGGGTACGCCATGGGGTATACCGTTAAAAAGGGCACTGAATTAACATAAGGGTACACTAAAATGTGTATTTTTAAAAAGGGTAATGAAATAGAGTATATTTTATAAAAGGGGTATTTTTAATAATAAAATGGTATATTTTATTAGGGTTTCGAATTGTACAGTTGTTTGATTAGTTTGTATTATTAATTTTAATCAATAAAATTACTGCTTATATTTTTCAAAGCTTGTCACATTATTACAAGAAGTCAAAGAACTATGCTTAACATTTTAGGAATATTTTTATTCAAGTAGTGATAAAAAGTAGTATAACAAAATACATCAAAAAAAAAATTTGAAATTTTGTTTGGTTTTATTACTGTCCGCCTCCTCTGGGAAATAATATAGCAGAGCCGATTTCCCGGGCTGAATCTTCAGTACAGTGAGATCCATACCATTCCTAGTTCCATGCTGAGGTCCTATCGACCTCTCTGCAACAATTCCAACAAGTGAAAAACTGTCGGTGCAGTACCTACTCGATCGTTTGTTTGTACTTATGTATTTGCACTATGGATTTGTTGACGCAGCAGATGACAATGCATACGATCATATAAATCAGGCCCATGGGAACGATTTTAAAAGCGGTATGGCCATCCTCATATGATGGGATAATTTTAAATAAGATGTCCCGGCAAAAAAAATACAAATTTTGAAATCTGCATATTTTTTTACATTACAAGCTTACCGTCGGGATATCCAGTTCTTGTTGTCCCTATGTAAGACTGCCGATGTTTGTACCAATATCGTTGACAAGATTGCCATCGAAGCACAATCAACGTTGCAATTAGAAAAACGGAGATGACCAACGTAATCACAATCATTGCCACCATAACCAGAAGATCCTTCTGAATATATCGGCTGGTTAATGTTCTGTACGCTGACCCACTTAGAACATTAACTTCCAAGACACAAGAATTCGTTTTAGGAACAGTTGCCTTATCACTGACCTTCAGAAATATGCCATGCAGACGGCCTATTTCGTTAGGTGGCAAGGTTTTGGCCAAAAATATCTCACCAGTTTGAGGATCGATATCAAAATAGTTTCCCATATTGCCACCGGTAATGGAAAAGATAATTTCTCCTCTGGATCCTTCATCCATGTCAATTGCCTTCAACTTAGCAACCGTCTGACCCACCGGGGACTCTTGGGAGATATTGACTAGATGATTGGCATTTTTAGGAGTAATGAGGCCCACTTCTTTGGTGAGAGAAGATTCACAATCATGGGGGTAAACCCAGAATGGCGTATGATCGTTTATATCTTTCACATGAACTAACACATCCACAGACGAAGACAGTCGTGGCTGACCATGATCAGTAACGATTACCTGAAAAGGAATTACGGGTGTGGTTTCACGATCGATAGGCACTTTTGTAGTGTAAATATCGCCAGACTTAGTTACTTTAAAATAAAAATTCTTTTCATTGGGTTTAGGTTTCATTGAATAGGACAGCCGATGATTTATTGGCAAAGAATCTGCATCGGTAGCTTTAACACAACCTATCCGAATATGGGCACGCTCGTGCTCTTGAACACTGAACTCGTATGAGGACTGATTAAATTGTGGGACTTGATCATTAATGTCTTTAATAATAACAATCACGGTAGCAGTGGCAGTGTTTATGCGGGGATACTTAGCAATGGCTCGGGGGCCTACGATGCGATTTGGAGTTAATAATCGATCTTCTTCATCTTTTTCTGCTTTGGTTAATTCATCTGTCACGGTCACGGTAATGTTGAACTGTTTTCTTTGCTCACGATCAAAAATAGTCCGCGTACGTATAACCCCGGTGATTGAATCGATTTTAAAAACGCTTGTAGAAAATGTATCTAATCGGTATCGCAAATTAGTCTTATTTGGGGAGTCGGCGTCTCTGGCTACCACTTGTTTTACCACTGTCCCTACAGGATCACCTTCTTCAATGCTCGACATGTAAACGGGTTCAGTAAACTTGGGAGTGCAATCGTTCTCGTCCTCTATAATCACCTTTATTAATTTGGTTGTAGACCTTGGCGGGTTGCCATTATCAGTGCACCGTAACATCACCCCATAGTACGAGGTCCGTTCTCGATCAAATGGAACTTTTGGTATTAGTTTGAAGTAGAGCACCTGCTCAGGATCGAGGGGAAGCACATTAAATTGGGGTATGTTTGTCCGACACTGGATATTGGTACGCCTCTCACTATTGAGATTTCCGTTTTGTTTCGAGGAAAGCCCTTGATCGTCCTCATCTGTGACAGTCAAAGTTGCCAGAACTTGATTCTGTTTGAAGTGTTCGGAAATTCTTAGCTCATCGTCTCGGCCTCGTAACATATAATACGATTGAAGTTCAATTTTAGGTGCGTTATCATTTACATTCTCTACTTGTACGGTTAAAGTGCACTCAGCTCTGTGTTTGCCATCACTAACTATAATAGGAATAAGATATGGCTGGCTGTATTTTTCATAATCTAACTTGCCTTTTAGAAAAATTCGTCCACTTCGACTATCAATTGAAAATAGTTTTTTGACCGAATTACTAGCCGAAGCGGCAAATTTATACACAAGATTATCACGATTGGAAGGGTCATCGTCAGTTGCTTGAGGTTGATAAATAGTAAAATTCAGTTCCAAATTCTCTTTAACAGTCACCCTTGGATAGAGCTCTTTAAACTTGGGCTCCTGATCATTTATGTCCGTAACGGTTATGTTCAGAGTAACAAAGCCTGTGAGTTTCGGTGTGCCGCCATCAATAGCCATTAGATCTAATTGATAGTGGGACCTGGTCTCACGATCCAGATTTTGGTCTACTTGCAGGAAGAGATCAAAACGTTTGGGCTCATTTGGTCCACTACTTTTCACTTCAGATCTCAGACTAAATGCTCCCAGGGCAGATTGTCTGCTCGGTCGCTGTCGATACGCCAATTCATATCTGACAGTTGTATTTTGGGGGCCTTGGTCCGGATCATTTGCGGTTGGCAGCCGTAGGCGAGTTCTAGTCACGGGCGAATGTTCAATCACTTCCAGGTTCTTAACTTTGGTTGACCAGGCTGGCTTATTGTCATTTACATCGAGTATGTTGACCTTGACATCAATGTACATTTCATGACTGGGTGTTGCTGGTTGTGGGTCAGCTACCAATTCACTCAGAAAGCACTCGTTTGAATTGCATTTGCAACGCGTGATCTTCGCATCGCACAACGATTCCCGATCGATTCGAGAATTGACCATTAATTGTCCGGAAGAGGCGTTCAATCGGAAGTAGGGCTGACGTGAATTCATGAATTGGTATCGGTAACCGATCAACTCATTTTCCAACACCATTCCGGTGTCTAAAAGGCTAGTTCTTATGTTGCCAACTTTGGTTCCAATTTGTAATTCCTCTGCTAAGTTAAATTCCGTGATGACCGTTCTCGAGTGCACAAACCTTATGATGTCAGTAAGTAAGAAGAAAGATATCAAGCACAAGAGGTGTCCGAGCACAAATTCAGTTATCAAATTTCCCATTTCGTGGCTATAACTGAAGATTCTTGTATAATAATAAACACGGGTAGTTTCTACAGGAATTCACGACCATTCAAGGTTGTTTTTTTTAATATAATTAAATGTGACGTTTTTCTTCTATAGATTAATTTAAGTGTTCTATGTAGATGTAACACATTTAAAGGTTATTTCAAACTGAAAGCCGCCAACAAATCAAGACAAATACTGCTGAATGCTTCTTTCAGCAAGACAAATAATAATTAGGATTTCAAGCGCTCTTGTCTCAATTTATCCTTGACGCCAGGTTGTCGACAGTTTTGTGTTTATTGTTTATCTAACTGTCTCTCTTTATCTGTTTATCTGAATTCTTCGTTCTTATTGGCCCATCAATATGTTTGTCATATTATGTACATGTAACTCTGCACACTATAATATTTGCATAAGGACATCATACAAACTATGATTTCCCTAACTTTAATTTAATAACAAAATAACAATGATAGATACTTTTCAAAAGCAAATTAAATTAAATCCAAGTTTGTTAGCTATTGTATCTGCTTCATTTCATAATTTCTTACAGATATTTTTAGGTGTCTTCAAATTTCTTTCGGGTTTACTGAAAATCTCCATAGGTAAAACATATACCTAATGAATAAAATTGTAATTAATATTAAATTTTGTAACAAAAGATTACTAGTAGGTAAAACTAACCGAGTTTTTTTGTTACTTCCTGCTGCGAGTATAGACGTACCAGCTGAGCTGTTATCACTTGATTCCGTCTTGAATGTGATAAGCAGAGCACCCCTGGGTAGGGTGAAGCACCAACATCATGTGATATAACACCACCTTATCTTTGGAGTCCCGTCCTACACGTCATGACCAAACTATCTCTGAAATTCAAGACAAAGAAGTAGCAAGAATAAAACAATATTTACTGTAGGTGCATTACATTATTTTGCATTTACCTAACCTATTGTACTCGCCAATAAATGTTATTTTGGGTAGGTATTTGAAAGAGTATATTAATTTTGACATTCTCGGATTTATTTGTTTGTAAAAATATAATGGTAGCCGCCATATCACAGCAAGCGGTCCTGCCAAACCACACAAAAGTGCACATTGTGTTTTGTTGGAAAAGGCAGTTTTGTATTCAGTTCATCAAATTGGTGGTGTGCGTTGAATGAAGAAAAGCATTAGCAAATTGGAAGTTTTAAATACCTACTAGAAAAAGATTTTAAACTGAAGCTGTTTTTAACTAAATATGATATGGCACTTCTATAAAATGACAAAATATAATGACTCAATTTTACTCGGTATAGACTGTAGGTATAGTATTCGAGATTATGTCAAATCGCAGAAGAATGAGATGAATGAATGAGTATGGGACAGGGTACATAAGTATGACTATTCGACACGAGAAATACCTACAAAATTAAACCATTTCTGTAGAAACTACATACAGAACTCGATTTGTTGTTTCTTTTTATATACTCTTCCTCAGGGCCGATAGTACGGTATTCAGGAGGATTCACTCACCTATTAAAACTAATGAAGACTTATTTTATTTATTCAATCACAAAAAGAAATAATAATTAATGTAAAATAGTTTAGTTGTACGCTGAGAAACCGTTCTTAAAATCACTTTAATTTTTTCCATTCAAACTGATTTAATTAACCATTTGCTAAACTTTATTTCTTACATTTATTTCCTATAGACTGTAAGAATAAATGTTTGTTTTTTCTGTATTTTAGCTTCTGTTTTTAGTGTTTTTATTTGTCATATCTATCAATCGAGTGCATAAATTCTTGCCTTGGGTGATACACGAGCAGCAGGTAGCCGCTGGCCTACAGATCTGTAAGCCACTAATGGCACACTTTCAAATTACTTGGTTCACAGAGTTCCGAAAGTGCTCAGGGACTACTAGACAACCCACCCCCTCCGACTCGCCTGATAAGCGGTCAAGTTGTCCCCCGTGGGAGCCAGACTTAGCCCAAGGACCGTAGAAAGGTTGTCATTTGGGGTTACTGGCTACACTGTGTAGATTGCGAAGAGCACATGCACTTCCTGTATCAAAGCGCTAGGCGCTCTCGCTGCTAAAGCGCTATGATGGCTTCTATGGCCTAAACTACCGCCCTAAAATAGGCCCTGTACAGGTGGTGGAAATGGAAGAAAGTGGTAACGTCAACAAACGTAGACAAAATCCCAGCATCTTCCTTCAAAGCTTGGATAACTTTTAAAGATAATAATGGTAGAAATACCACAGAGCAAGGACCAATAAGGCAACTATTATAAAAAGTATAAACTCATTGAGAGATCACTTGTATAACAAAAAAACTTATGAGAAAGCCACAAAATAACACCGCAAATATCCAAAATCAAGAGCCGAACGCCTCACTAGCTATGATTTCAAAACCAATCAGAAAGCCATCTGTGAATCCATCCGAAGACCAACTGGTAAAAACAAAGAAACTAAAGACGCCGATGTTAATAGGTACAGGGATCGACCTTGATAAAGCACTACTCCAACATCTCAACTGACAAACAATATACAAGACTCGCAATCGCCAAGAAGGCCAAACCAACAACAAGCCATGCTGCTTCGAAAACACCACACCCATCAAATCCTTGCAAAATTTGACAAAGACTGCAACAGGCCCTGATGTGGGCCAAGCTAGTTTCTGTCTCACCCGATTACAACAATAATCACCAAATCCATCAAAAATTCTAAACGCCTACAACAATGGAATAGTGCAACCATCACACCGATCCCAAAGCAATCAACCTTAAAACCCCAGCAGCTACCCACCAGTCCTAGACTATTTCACAGGACACAAACACTCCACGCAATTTCTAGGACAACTATCGACAGAACAATCAGTCAGTAGTAGAAGCATCCGAGGGTTGGTCATAGGACCCTTTTTAGTGCCTCGTTGCAGCCTCGGACCTCAGCACCAACACAAAAACAAACAAATTAGTCAAATATACAGACAAAACATACCTCATAATCCCAGAAAAAGATATCAACACAATAGGTGGGTGCAGAAATCAGTAACAAAAAACTGGGCTTCTTGTAATAACGAAAACTTGAACGAAAGGAAAAACCAAAGAGATCATCTTCACAAGACCAAGGTGCAACCTCGAGATCTTTCCACCAAAAATAACAAACCTTACTCGGGTACGAAATCAACATCCATTACCGGTATCCAACCATATTTGAAACCAGTTACCAAAATGCAACAGCCTTCGCCATGCCATGAAAATACTCAAACCACAGAGGCCCACAAAGTTCCCTCATTGTCAGCCGACTCCTTTATGCTGGCCAGAGATGGTGTGTTTCTCCAAACAAGGAAGATAAAAACCAGACTAGATAAACTGTATAAACAGATGCATCAAATATGGAATCTGCAATCAGACCGCTGACGACCGAACATCAACCCTAGCAGAGAAAGCAGATGCAGAACGTCTTCTCTAACAGAAATCACGTCTTTCACACACTGCTGCCAAAAGCAGTCACAAACACCATCTGAGAGACCATCATCACCCAACGTTCTCGGTACTCATCAGCAGAAATGAAGGAAACTATGTGACCAGAATGTTTTTCATGCAAGTGCTACCATGAGCAACCAACTCCTCCTAATATTCTAATTTCTCAACTATGATATAATTATCGTATAATATAAGTATGTATATTTTATAGTAATCACTTTGCGTCTGTCAAATTGAACTAAAGTTTTTATTTATTTATTTACATTTATATAACTATAATATTATCAGGTGTTCACTGCTTTGCTTAAAAATTTAATAGAAGTATTTAAAAAAATAAAAACATTCCTTAATACAAATACTCATTAATTTGTAATAAGAAAATTACTACAGAAATACCTACTATAAGAAATGACAATCATTGCTAATTTAAGTAAATCAATATGCTGTGAGACACTCTCTTCATATCATAAGTACGAATTGAAGTAGGTAGTTCGCTTAAAGCATAATTTTTACATAAATTAGAAAAAAAATCAGCAATCTAAATAAAAAAAGAACTCTTAACTACTTTTAAAAAATGATATCCAAATTATAATATCTCATGCATAAACAAAAATAATTTACATTGAAAAAAAAAATAAGCTCCTGTTAACAAGGGAAAGAACGCAGCAAACCATGATGTACATTATCCACGTTTGTTTGTATTATGTATTAAAATTGAAACTGTATTTGCTTTGCCTTTCTGGTTAAAAATTAAACCCAAGCAATCTTCATAAATATAGAAACTCAATTAAGTGCCCACCAATGTTAGCAATTAGAGGTAGGTACACAACTACAAATTTGTTTAGCAATATGTTATGCATAGGTACTTATCGACCTACAAAGTATATTATATGGATATATACCCGTCTCAGATATGTATGTACATTAAATAAAATTAAAACTGGAATAAATTCTAGTTCATTGTTCATGTTCATTTCCCTCCAAATTGTTAAAATAAAGAAATGTTGATAATTTGCTTAGTTGAAACTAGCAATTCATTCATTATACATGAAAGGCTTCATTAGCCATGAAGCGCGATTATGAAATATGCAATTGGAATGAATAATAAGGCAATAGACATAACAACACTCACATATTATGGATGGACGATATCAGAGAAATTTCCATAAATATCAATAGAAAACTTCGACTACTGATTTAAACCTTTGTTTATTTTATTCTCTTTCACTTTTAAAAGGAATAAAATTTAAAAAATAGACAGATACATTTAGCTTGCTTACAGTTAGATTCTGTATTTGTTTATGATAATAAAATTAATATATACCATAGAAACTACTATAAATATAGTTTCTCTGATATACACATGGTTTGCGTTGTTGTTGTTTTCAAGAAATAAAAAGATAAGCTCCTAATAGGTACCGGCTTGTTTTTCGCCAACATTGTTGGTCATAGGCTAACAATAACTAATGAATAATACGCGTCAAAGGTTTATGCAAGCCTACAGTTAGGTCCCAGTTGATTTAAGCAATATCCGACAATAGGCTCAGATTTCGGATGGAAGTGTTTAGCTAAGTTGTATTATGCATGGGTCGTACCAGGCGATGTACATTCTGAATACAAATAAAGGACAAATGAAAGACATTAGGTTGGTTAGTGGTGTTTCCATCATTTGTTCTGTGCTTTTTTTTTGTTATTTTGTTAAACAGTTGACTCTTTAGCATTCAATCTACATACATACATATCTACTTAGTATATTACCTATATAGGTTTTCTATAGAAATTATTTCAAACATTTCCTCTCTTTAATCATAACATGATGGTTTCTCCTAAGTTTTGTATTCTCACCTATTGATCAAATTGAAATGTAAGTGAATTATATAGGCAAGTTAACCGACAACGAACTCATTTGGTCAGCAGCTTGTTTATCTAGCAGAAAAATTAAATGTATAAAATTTACTTTCTTGACCGATGACTCGAAATTTGTTTTAATATTCCACAGGAAGGCTCTAATGATTTTCTCTTTGAAAGCAAACAAGAGAGTTTTACTTTACTTTACTGTATACACATATAGGTACCTACATTCCTATTTGCCACCCATGTCTTTCTTCAGGAATTAAAGAGATAGTAATAAGGCAAGCCTCTGTTAAATTTGCCTGTAAATATTTTTTTTTAATTCAAAATATTGGCGGTGTGCTAAAATTCAATACACCAAACTCTGAATTATTAGTTTAATTCTAATAATTTAAAATTTACCCAAATATGTTCAATTTTGAAGTTTAGTCAATAATCCAATGTTTTATGATTACCACAAGAATGTGGTACATGTAATGTCAGCATTCAAATTACATATCACAGAACAGGTATAAATTAACATAATCAATATTTTGTTGTAATTGAACTTAAGTGTATAATAGTTATACTAAGCTATGTATTAGCATAAGATAAGAATGAATTTGTAAATTTGAAAAATATTACATGAATTAAATATATAAGTATTTTATGAAACTAATGCAGCGTGGAATTAACAAGACTATACGAAACTTTTTCGTATAATGGTTAAATTCCAAACTCGCCTTATTAAACGAGAGAATATAAGAAAAGGTACCTAAGCAAAATTAAAATTTGGAAGAATGAAAGGATACATCCTGCTCACTTTGAATAGGATTTTCCGGGTGTCAATTGCACATTATACTCGTATTTTGGGAATTAGAAGAATATTATGCGTTTCTATAGTCAAATTAGATGTGCATAAAACAAATAAAATTTGAGCATGACGATTTTTTTGGGATGAAAACGAGTACAATGTTAATTCCGTTGCACCTAAATTAATTACACAATTCAAAAATCATTATACGAATACTTAGAAAATCTACGAAACTTTCTGAATTAAGATATTTATGAACAATTAGAACCAATAAACTTACAAATTCCAATTCTGAAAATCTTTTTAAAATAAATAAGTAACAAAACATCTCAAAGGGATACCATAGGTACCTTTCAGAACCCACTTTCGCTCTTATGTTCCGAATGCTGCAATGGTGGTGCTTCCGCAATTTAATCAGCAAATGCCAACATAATCGGCGATGAGATTTGGACTATGAAAAGCTTCTTTTCGTTTGATGAGAGTTAGAGACAATTTATTGAATCCTTCTTAATCGAACTGCTCCTTCAAGTTCAGTTGTAAAACATTACAAGTTCCTCCCAAACATAAAAAAACACAATACTAAATACAAGGTATAATGCCCGTATTTATTAACTAGTCACCCGGAAGGCAATCGTTTTGTTTGGATATTAAACATGTTAATAAAATAAAGTCTTTAAATTTAACTATGGATGATATAAGTATGTAGAATGTTTAGAAGAATCACGCACCATCATTTGGAAATATGATTCTCTTCCTTCAGGCAAAATTGAATGAATTAAATGGAAATCTGAGAATTTAAATAATAAAGAACTGCAATTTAACTTACAACCTTTTATAAATTTTGTCTAATTAATATTTCTACATGCAAGCATAACTATAAATATAGTCTGTTAAGGATAATAATGAGAAGTGGTGAGGATAGTCCTGCCATGCAAAATGAATTTTCTAAATTGCAAAGTTACGTATCTATAATTATGTAATTGTAAACTGCTAATCAATTGTATTACATTTAGTGAAGAACAACCAAAATTAAGATTTAATTACCAATGAATTTGAGGGCATTCAGATTTCTTGGTAACCGAATAAAAGGATTCTGTTTTAGTTTAAAGGTTACCAGAAAAAATGCCATTCTAAAAAATGATTTTATGACATTTTCACACAATTACAATCTAATTGTGAAAATTTTATGAATATCGGTCAGATATTTTCAAAGTACTACATATTTTTCGTTTGAGATATGTTGAGGAGAAAGTACCTTTTGGGGGGCAACCGAAACTGCAGTAGAGGAATAAAAAAAACATTTTTTTAAATTAAAGTTTTGATTAATTACCAAATATTTTCAAAATATGCCTCATAAAAATCACTAATTACCTATCTAAAATGACTCATCAAACCTGACGATTTTTCAAATTCGGAAGCAAACTTTTAGAGAAAAGAAACCAAGGAAAACATGTTAACGGATCTTGTAAGTGTCACATTCAGATATTAAGCAATTGGCACGTGATAGGGAACGACCAGTGGAGAAAGTGGAATCCATTGACATGGACCTGCCCCAAAGACAGAACAACAAAATAGATAAATAGATAGATAGAAAATATATGTTTTCCCTCAATAAATCTTCTTAGTTAGGCAGGTCATTAACGTAAAGATTACCAAATGATTAGCAGCTATAGTTGTTTGAAATTTACGGAAACCTGTTTTCGCACTAATCCAATACCGCCACTTTTAGCATAAATCATAACATATAATGAAGGATTTAGTAAAAAAAAAGAGAGAGTAGTAAAACTAATGCTATGTTGAGAATAATTATAGATTTACCATTTATGTACCAAAACAACAACGTTTGCTTCTTTATGAATAATTATGTAAAATATATGAAACTACGATAAAAATAAAATAGGTATACAAAGACAGACCGAAAATATCACTGATTAGAGAATGAAATGAAGTATACAAAAACTAAAAAGAAAAACAATCATGTTGTCTATTGTGTTAAAATATATGAATGATTCTAATAAAAGATTTTTATTTATTTGAATTTATTTGACAATATTTTCAAAACGGTAATAATAAACCTCGCAATTTTAGATACTTATCCTAAAATATTCAGATTTACATTAAATTTCGTATGTCCAAAAAATATTCTTTTCATGGAATCCTTGGTCTAAACGTTTTTATGGTGGATCGCTCTAAGATCCCATGACGGCCCACTGAAAAATATTAAATAATCAGAATTGTTTTTAAATATTTGGTATACATACCTACAGAGTCAAATGTAAAAAAATAATTTAAAATATAACGAGATTCCAAAAAATATTAATATAACATTTAATGTATAAAAGTACGAGGGGGTTTCAAAAAGTTTCCGGACTAATAGAAAATTGTTTTTGTTAAAATGTAATGCGGAAATGTATTAATAAGCATGGTGAGTACTTCGAAAAGATGTAAAGCTCGAAACCTCTTTCTGTTTATGAGACTTTAGTTGTTATTCATTGTTAAATTTTGAAATAAATTATACTTTAAAAAACAAAAATTTCTATTAGTCCGGAAACTTTTAGAAACCCCCTCGTATATATACAAAAGTTTTGAATCATATAAAAGTGTGTCGTCCATTACAATAAATGTTCAAACTGCTGCAATGCACTTGGACATATTACGCTCTGGAATACTATGAGTTACTTTCCTGTAGTCCTGGTGTAACGGTTTTGCACTCTTCAATTATTGTCCCCTTCAAATGTTGTATTGATACATTTGGTTTTTAACACTGGTGGTGCATGATCAGGAGATAGGGTTGAATATTCAATTTGTACCCGCCGACCAATCATGATTTGGTCCCTCACTTTGATGGCCTGGTGAGGGGGAGATCCAGCTTGTTGAAAGAATACACGATGTAAATCTATATGTGCAATGTACTTGTAAAAATTGTTCTTTTAGCATCTGAAGGTGTGTGTCTGCAGTAACCGTTGCATCAAAAAAGAATGGGCCAATGAGTCCATCACTACAAATTCCAATCCATGCAGTAATTCCTGGTAAGGTTACTTCGTGCTCCAGGATCACATGTGGATTTGAAGCGACCCAGTAAACACAATCAGTAGCTTCAGGCATGAACTTTAGAAAATCATTGCAATTTGTGGTTATTTTTGAACTTAATTTTTCACCAATTTAAAGTTTGCTTCGGTCGAACCAAATGATATGGTCAAGAATTTCAGCAAAGAATATTTCACAAAAATGAAGCCGTCGATTGTCAGACTACGAGGACGGTAATGTTTTAAGTCACGTTTCCATTCAACCAATGCTTCTTCTGGGTATCCCAAGTTCTTGAGATTTGGTAGGACTGTCGCCAGTTCTCGAAGTACGTGGTCTCCCGGCTCTAAGAGCATCATCTATAGACCCCGTTTCTGTTAATTTTTAAATGAGAAAATATGGTTGATTTTGAAGGGTGACTGTGTAAGAAATTGTTGGTACTAGTTATCCGTTACATGTATACAACTCTGGATATGGTAGTATTTTTACACTTTTCCACTAACTTGTGACCAGTGTGTCAATAATCACTTTTTTGCATTGTAAAAAAAAAAACTTATTCAATTTCTTTACACAAATATTGTTTGTTGCTCAATGAAGATTTCATAATTCATATAAAGGAATACAAAAGCAAACTAAAAGCTGTGAGGATAGATCCAGAAAGTAATGAGTTTGTGTAAATCAGATCAAGGAAAAATGTTAAATATAATTTGCTATTAATATATTGGTTTCAAGATTATGGTTAGCGGTTTTGGAATGAGACGCATAGATTATGCCAAATACAATTAGTTCCAATAAATATTTTAGAGGTATTTATAAAATTCACTTTTTGAACATATGAGATTTCTGACATAAGGTGGCCAGCCCACCCCCTATATCCAAAAAGGACAACTTATTAAAAAAAATCATCACAATAGAAGCATCCCAAATTCCCAACTAAAAAAAGTTATTCCAATTGGTCAAATAACCACGTAACACATTTCTACAAATTTTAAAACTAGTTAACTTTATAAAACGGGTTAACCGAACTTTAAATAACGCAGATGGAAAAAAGAAGTCAGACAAATATTTAAATCATGTATGAGAAAATAATAAAGTCCCGTGGAAGAGGAACCGAAGCATATTTTAGGTACCTAATACAATATTTCCATTAACATCAACGGAAACAGCTCGGTGATGAGTTAGGAAATCGGACGCCTGTAGGTTGTGATCACTAAAATTAAAATCCAGATCTTCCCAAATAGCAAGCTAATAATTAAACCCCTGCCCCAACAATAAAAGCAAATTCCAAAAAGATGGAAAATCAAGACAAAATTAATAGAATCTGACTCCACGCCATCTACGTATTCCTAAAAAGCTCGTATATTATTTAAAAACAACAATCAAATACAACTACAAAACTCAAACCAAAGCATTCCTAAACAAGAAAACTTCTACAGGAATTCCTGGTATAAACAGTAAATAAAAAAAGAGACTATATTGAGATGATTGAAGAGCTTTATTATTCACAGAGATACAACATAATACAAACAGATAAATACGTAACAAAATAAGTATAAGGTAACAAGTCAGGTAAATACTACAGAATGCAGCATGGCGCCAAGACATTGCGTGATATTTGACGTCATCAATTTGTCCACGTGCTCTTCAAGATGCCTTTTAGGATCCTAGAGTAGAAAAAGAAATAAACATGCTAAACAGTTTAACTCTGAAGTACCCTATTTCCCATGGACTGGTTGAACGTGTCAAAATCTATTAAACATCAAAACTGAGTATTGGCCCTATAACGTTAACAAGTCAGGAACATTTACATTTTCTAAGTTGAATATTTTTCTATGTCCAAAATAAGCATGCATCATCGACTTTTAACACGTCAAAATTTTAAGTTGTTTATATTCAAGCTGTACAGGTTAATTTTGGTCTATTTTTGACATAAAAAATCTACCGTATTCTCGAATTTCCAAGTTTTTGTTAGACATCTGCAAAGAATCATGTTCCAACCAGGTAAAATACACTTTTGTAAACGGTGGTTATCTGTTTGAAAATCAAAAATCACTTTTTGACATAATCAAGAGTATTTGTTTTGTAAAAAATAATTTTGCTAATTTTGTCCAAACTTAATTTTTTTCAGAGGGCCGTAACTTGACCTTCCAGGAGTCAGACCAAAAAATTATTTACATCTGAAAATCCGCAAGAACTAATGCCAAAGTATATCGTATCAAGTATTTTTGAGAAATCCGATAATTTGTGCTGGGGCCTCCGAAACCTACGAAGGGTTAAAGCATTATAAATGCACGGAAACTTGTAGATCTTCAAAACATTTCCGATTCAAATGTTGGGAATCCCTGCAGTCTTAAGACTAAAACCTCTGTTTTTAAATTTATATCTAATTTTGAAATAAAAAATGATATAATATAATATAATTGAATATCGTCTGTACAAAAAGTCTGTGTGCATCATGTATTCTTGCATGTTAAACCCCCATTAAGATATTTTTAAATTTTGAATTTTCCAAATTATATTTTTAGAGTTTGGATTTGTTAACTATTCTACCAGTATTTCAGAAATGCAATGTATTTCCTTAAATACCAAAAAATCATAAGGCAAACAGATTTTTTGGACAGACGGTATAAAGCCAACTTTGAAATTACCCAATATCTAGACTGAAAATGTAATGTTAACTTAGCTAATGCATTGTTCTGAATTATATTAGATTCATGTTTTTTATTGTGTTCAAATCAATGAAATGTAACAATCAATATGCAATAATTAGTGTGCGCAATGTATACAAAAAATAGAAGTTAAACAAATTTTAATTAGAAAAAGCAAGATAATCTCAATTTAACTTACTAATTTTCCGATATTCTTAACAGCTAGTTGTTCCGGAGTCATTTTATCTTCCTCCTCCAAAGCCTGTAAAATAGATATAAACATTTCCTGACAAATGGTGCATCGTATAAGTATGGTTTATACGGATACCAACATTATCTACATACATAGTACACAAATCAATAAAATTGAAATCTAAGAATAAAACGAATTTATAGCAGGGCGTCCTGTATATTATTTCCATTTTTTAATGTAATGTGTTTGTACAATTTGTATAATTTGTAGATGGTTATAGATATTGTACATGGTCTTGGATTATAGATAATTGTCCCATTAACCTAAATGATTCGGTCACAGTCAGTTTTGAAAGCTTCAAATTCCTTATTTAATGTACCTCAATGAAATATCGGACGCCTTATACAATTAAGATAATAGGGTAAGCACCTTAACCTAGTCAATCACTACATAACAGTCACATAAACAAGAGATTGTTTAGCCAAAAATTGGAGTAATTTATTAATATTTGTCCAAAAATGATTTTTAAATCCTAAAGATTGATAATAATTAATCTGGTTATTTCTAATCAGTGAAAAGCTTTTTGTCGATGAATCTTTCCAAAGTACCTATGTACCAAATGTAAACCAAATGGGTCCATAGCAGAATGAAATCTAAGAAAGGTCTAGACCATAGAAATCATAATGTATTGATATAACTAGATCGGCAATCTAACTGGGGGAAGAATAAATCAAGTAGGGACCATGGAGTAATGATCCTTACTCATATGGTAGGGACAAAGAAATTTTTAATATTAAATATTTGAGAAAGAAATTGTAATAATTAAAGGTTAATTGGAAAACTATCTGTGGCGCAGAGCTGCTTACCCTCCAAATAAATATTGCGGAATAATCTATGGTTTTTGACTCATGTAAAAGTGTAAGTGAAAATCAAAATAAAGGTATCGATGTATATTTCAGAAATCTGCTGTATTATCAGACACGATTGCAAACTAGTGATAAGATACTGAAAGATAGGAATTGGGGTGTTAGATTCAATTCAAGACCATTTTCAGTCACTTATTTGTGTATATTTGGAGACAGATCTTATCAGTAACTAAAACATAATTTATGTTACCCAAACTTGGAAAATATTACAAGATAACAAAAAAACTGGGTGTTTGGTAGAACAAATTGAAATTTTGAATTCAATTTCTTGCACTCTGCTCATAATACAAGAAAATGAACTCAAGTTATTTGTTTAAGTCTGTTTTCGATAAATACTTCCATCTTTTCAGGAAACCATAATTTATGTTAACTACACTTCAATGAAAATGATGTCTGGAATTTTTTTTAGATTCAATAAGCTAGAGCATAGGATATTTTTTCGAAAAAGATCTCAGCTTGTCAGAAAGAGATAATTTATGTCACTGAGACTTCGATTTAATATGAAATTGAATAAGAAAGAAGTGAGTCACGTACATCATACATACAAACATAAGCAAAAATAAGGGTTCGGGGACTCCCAGAAATTTTTTGAATTTTAGATTCAATTTCTTTCATTTAAGTTTATTTTTTGGAGAAATATCTTGGCGGGAAAGGATTAATTGTGTCAACTAGACGTCAATGAAAATGAAAGGTCTGGGGTCCTACCCAGAATATTTTTTAAATTTATCTAATTGAAAAAAATTGAACACATTTTTTAAATAAAAAACGAAATTGCGGAATTAGACCTCCTAAATACGGAATTCAATGGCAAATTTCGGAAGAATAAGCAGCTCGGTTTGTCGCATTAAAAGTAGATCATAAATGACAAATATCCAGTGTAATATTATAGATTTTGAGAAAGACATTAGTTATTTTCATTTTAAGGTGGTCCTCAGTGGAGCTTTTAAATCTATGTCTTAGTCCAGATTGCCAATCTAGTCTATCTAATTTAATATCTATGGTCTAGGCCCTCCTAAGACAACGAGGCACAAAAAAACGCGAGGACAACGAATGAGCAATAAGTCGCCAATTAAAAACAAATCATCTATGAATAATAAAACACATTCAATTTCGTAGCCTAAACGCTGGCACTCCATTAAAACAAAATTAACAATCAAAAATCCGCATAGAAACATTTCACACCACTAATTTCAAAATAATAATAACACAAAGTCTAGCTGAGTCAATTCAACATTGCCGTTATCCATGTTCCTACTTCACAAACAACTAATGACATTTTAATATCCAACCAGTAATTAATTAAAGCATCTTGTAATAAACTGACCAGCCCAGCACCATAATCACAAATTGGAAGAAATGTCGCTACTGAAAATCGATACTTAATTCCAAGCGTTAATAAATGACGTCGGACTATCAATGAAAATTGAATGTATGAATGAACGTCAACTTGCGGATCTTTCCAACTAGACCTATAAAATGATAGTCAAACAATAGAGATTTACCTTGTGATAATTTTTCACTAGTTCGAGCATCGCTGCCAGCGTCTTCTCGTTCTCAACCGAGTGTTCATGATAGTCAGCTAGGGTGAGACCATCTTGCCAGGTTTTTTTGTGAAGATTCATCAACATCTAAACGGTAATAAAAAAAAACTAGCAACAGTGAACACATTGTATATGCCAATAGCAGTGTATTTATGTGGCAATAAAAACAATCCTAAATAGACCACAAGACTCGTAAATAATGGTCTATCATGTGCATACCACAAGTACCTATACATCATAATTTATACTGATTCTAGAATACTTATTTGTTGATTAAATTTCCATTAAAGAAAATGTCAAAAAATTGAATTCAGAGCAAAAAAATGTTTTCATGACTATATGCTCCACACAACAAAATGTTTGAAATCTACCACTGATTAATGAAACAACCCAAAATAAGCATCTGGTAATTTAGCCAAATCTTAATAACAATTATCTAAAATATTTGCTATAAAAAGTGCTTCATATAAAGCAATTTTATAAAATCTATTTTTCTTATACCTCAATACTTTTATTACTAAAGTAGGTAACATAAAAGTGCGGTATTGTACTTCGAAGGGTAGAATTAATTTATAAAAAAGATCTGATAATTATATTCCCAACTATTAATAGCTAATTATTATATTACGTATTTATATTGACATTAATAGTTTTAAAAATGTAGATCATTATGTATAATTATGTATTACATAAATTGTATACGAAAGTGCGTGTATATGGTTTGCCCTCTTCAGTCTACAAGATAAACATTTTCACTTTTTAACAGCGTTAGGGATAGCGATGGCTGCTATGTGATGACCATTTATTAGCTGATGAAGCAGATTAAAATAAAAAAATCAATAAACGGAAAAGATATTTAATTGCGTTAGTACAAAACTATGACATAAGTTGAGTTTTCAAAATATGCGAATCAGTTTACCGCAAGAAATGCGTGGAAGAGCATTTACTTTGTGTCTAGAATTCTTGGTGCGGTATCAAAAAAGAGTCACCGGGACAAGCCACTTTACGATATGACCCAACTAATTTCCTTCATGGTGTAGTGATAAATATCCTTTCACCCCACTAACAGATAAATAAATATTTAATTGCTATTACAAATTAAATGTACAGGTCAAAAAGTAAGAAAGATAACAATCAACAAACCTAAGTTAAGCTAAAAATAGTTTGTTTGGGATTACAAAATTCACATATTAGCTTTATGTCAGTAACTTTAGTTAGAAATAATTACATTCTAAATTTGTATCAATTCAGGTCTATCCATCTATAGTGTGTGTTCTGCCGAATTAGTTATTAGGCAGGTTCAATTCTATGGCATCCACTTTCTCCATTTTACTCGGTTTGCTGTCCGGTCTTTCAATTCTCTAATTCTTCTAATATCCCCTTTTCTTGGTTTTCCTTTTCCACATGTTATATGTCCAATCCAATCCTTCTTTCTCCTGATTTTTGTTTACAACATGCTGTGTTTTTATTTGATTTGTTGGAGTACTTCTAGATTTGTCTTCATGTCTTTCCATGTTATCTGTTACATTTTTCTCCAAATCCACATTTCTAGTGCTTCAATTTTCTTGCCTTTTTCTTGTAATGTCCAGGTTTCCGCTCCATATAGTGCTATACTCCATACAATTGTCTTCACGATTTTCTTATTAGTTTATAGTCGTAATGTTTTTGTTAGTAATTTTCTTTTTCTTATAAATGCCGTTTTGGCCATTGCAATCCTTGTGCGGATTTCGTTACTGCACCTTCCATCCGATGTATAATGCTCCAAGGTATTTGAAGGTTTTGACCTGTTCAACTTGTTGATTGTTAATTGTAATGTTCATTTGATCGTGCCCATTTCTTGAAACTCGCATTCCTTTGTCTTCTTTATGTTTATATTCATGTTGAAATCCTTTGCTTTACTATTTAAGATGTCTACAGACAAATCTAATTGGAACTGTTATTAACCCATAAAAACCATTTGACTCAAACGTTTTATGAAACAACCAAATCATCGAAATAATCATGTATGTTGAATTTGATAGATAAACAAGTGTTATTTACCTTTGGTCATAGATCTCACTTACATCATCAAAACATAATAAGTGCAAAAGTGGAAATACTAAACCATTTTATGAACGGTTAAAAGCAAAGGAAATACAAAGTTTGTGCCAAACCCATTTTGATTATCTATCATTTGAAAGAAACTGTATCATTTTAGGAGCTGTGGGTTGCTTCATAAAGTGTTTCAATCATATATTTCACTAAAAACGAACACGTCTCATAAAGTCGTTTACCGACAACAACATTTCGAGATGCCTTAGTTAATTTTTTATACATAATATTTATTTATTATTAGAATCAGTTTATTTAAAATAAATAATACCGAAGGCAAGTTAAGCATAAATACAAATACACAAGAGAGAAAAATCGTGATCGAAGAGCAGCCTGTCCAACATCGAGATCGAGGAGCAGCCAGTCCAACATTGTGATCGAGGAGCAACCGGTCAAACATCGTGATCAAGAAGGGAAAACAGCAAATGAAGCAAATCAAAGTGTATTATAATTTAAAAGTTGTGACAAATCATTAATTAAATTATAATGTGGAGCTTTAGTAAAACTATGTGGTTGACGTTCAAAATAGTTATAAATGTAATTGAAAAACTTTGAAAAAATAAATGAGAAAGTAGCGAACCCAAAATAATATTTACTTCATATGTTATTTTTGGAATAATAATATAAAGACAATTATCTAAAATTTTGATATTTTGGTTCGCTATTTTATAACCAGCAATTGTTCAATAATAAATAATGTAAAACTAAAAAAGAGCAGGTAGATATGTAAACATAATAACATTTTGTGTAGTAGACAATGATAGTAAAAATATGACATTTTCTTTCAATTATAAATCGTTTTTTAGAAGCTATTTACAGTTTAGGAAATTCCAAACTTTTTATGAATATAACAATTAAAATTAAATTGTACATTCCCTGACATAACTTGACTAACAAACCAGTTTACAATTAGGGGTTGTCCAAGAGACTTCTCGGCAGTCATTACCAGGACAAATTAAGTACTAACATGAGGAAATTTATTCTCATTCTGCCAAAGCCGACCTTTAAATACTTCAAACGGAATACCTTGCAAAATAAAAAATGATTATAATAAACTCAACTGTTTACTAAATTCTGGTCCTCGTCCTAAAGTTAGTGAACAAACTGATTATTCGTCGTCTCATGGTGACAAATCACTTTCTTTGTGCTACTGGGTGTAAAGTGTGAATTGTCTGGTAGAAATATTCATTTAAGTATAACAAAGACCATCTGGCCTCGCTTAAGCCATGACTTAATGATGCACAGAAGCAGAAATGTCTCCAATTTGTGAGGATGTTTGAAAATTGGATATCAGATGACTCGTCAGAAGTATGTTCTCCGATGAAAGTACAATTGATCAATTTTCTGGACGCCAGAGAATTGTCAGACGCCCACCAACAACTCAGTTCAATGATCGCTATTGCTGATGTTCCAAAACAAATGATATGGGGATGTTTTAGTGCTTTTAATACTGGTGGTCTCTTCTTCTTGACAAAGTGCACTATGATGAATGGCACTAGATATGCAGACCTGTTTAAAGATAAACTATCTACTCACATCAGGGAATTCTCCCACGGTATTGGGTACCAACCAAACCGATGTATCTAATACTGAATTACACAAACGTTTGGACTTAAATGCTCTCTCTTGTTTTTACATTTAATGTTGTCAAATTTGATAACGTATTCTATAACAATAATAAGAATCCGTTTTTTGGAAGGTTTTCTGTTAGCTTTAAAAAAAGTTGAAAGAATTATCAACTTGAGGGCCAACCAGGTTAATGACATCATTCAACTTTGTATAAATTTTCGTAATTGCCTTACTGAACAATAATGTATATACTTTTGTAGAATGACTACAAATAACTTTCGTTCTATGTGTCAGCGATCACAAGCTTGTCATGATATAAACAAATCTGAAATTCAAAAAAATCAAAAAGAAATAAACGCTCGAAGAAAATGTGCTTGTAAAAATTGAAAAATGATTGCAAATAAAGTTGAAAAGATGAATAGTAAATGGAACCAATTAAAAGCAGAAAAATTATACCAAAGAAAACCTGAATTAAATAAAGTCGCAAATGGAAATCAGTCAATAACGAAACATGATAGCCAGAAATATACAGTACTGTCAACGATATGGCCAAAAAGAGACAAAATACGGTAAATAACAGCAGAAAACCAAATAGAAAAAGAATAAATTGTCAATGACGACTTCAGAGGACCATTAGTATTACAATGTGAAGTTGACGAAGCTGTTCAACATATGAATACCAAGAAAGCAGTAGGAACGGATGGAATAGCAGCAGAACTGGTTAAATCGCTCAACTCAAAAACAATGAAACTTCTCAACGATATTTCGTAACTCAATCTACTGTGAAGGAAAGTAGCCTTCCTGAATCTACAAAACAATTATGGTATTATTAAATACACCAAATTCAGCTATGTTCCAAGATTACAGAACAATTAGCTTGATGTTCAAAAGCATCAAAAATCATGCTTAGAATACTAACGAGAAGATTGGAACCAAAAGTTAATACATACGTAGGACAAAGTCAATGTGGATTTAGACGTCGTCGCTGTACTAGGGAAGAAGCAATATGAAGAATGAGAACAATCATCGAGCGAAGCCTTGAATATGATGATGGACTATATATATATATAATATGCTTCATCGACTTTGAGAAGACATTTCCCAGGGTATATCAATAAACAAAACCAGAAACAATTGGACATGGATGCGACTATAGCGCTATTATTCTCGATATACACATAAAGGATGGAGTAATAATATGAGAAGACATTTATTTTATTTATTTTTTATTTTTCGACATTTATAATGCGCTCTATATTTAGTAGATAATCTTAGAGCGCTAAATATTTATGTACATAAAGTACATAAAGCACACATAGTACACGAGTATATAATAATAGAGTAATATAGAAATACTCAAAATGAGTCAGATAATAGTATGTAACTATAATAAAATATGAAAATATAATAATGTATGTAACTATAATAAAATATGAAAAAATAATAATGTTAATTGGGAAAGGCCAAAGTAAATAAATGAGTCTTTAAGAGCGATTTAAACTTAG
>JAUYWI010011120.1:0-32157 GCA_034780595.1 Parotoplana pacifica
TGGAGCACATCTTTGACGACTGCCCGGCCCTGGATGCTAAAAGAAAGAAACATAACATCAATGGTACTAGGGACCTCCACGATATCCAAAAGGCCAAGAATATCCTCCTTTTTATGCACAAAATTACCCAGCAGTGAACCTTGCGTTGTGGGAAATGAGAAAAAAACACAAAGATGGAGTAATATCGAGAGTAGACTGTATTATAGCCAGCACTGCACCATTGTATAATATTAGTTTCTTTAGCAAATTTAAAATAATTAATTTTACCATAAACATTTATAAGATGTCACGAGCTGATTTATATAATAAATAACATTAATGACATAATTTCTAGTCTTCTCTTTTAGAATATTCTAGATATATTATGAAATAATAGTATATAGATTTTGAAGACCTTATTTGATATCCTCAATGACGTTTGTTTCAATTTCTCATCCTCTTTCAATAGTCTCTAATTGCTTTTGTATAAATTATTATTTTAACAATATGCCCTTTTATTTCCTGATGTAAACAAAATATAATTTAAAATCCGGTCTAGCATAAAAATATCCAATTTATTTACGAGAACATTGTAATTGCCTCTATTCACATGTATGTTTTTAAAAAAATATCAATTTTATATAAAAATTTGAAATTAAGTAATTATAGCATGAACATTTATGATATATTCCAGGAAGAGAGAATGCTCAGTTAGTAATTAACTACTGAATAAATAACTACTGAAGCAACAAATATAAAATTTTAGATATTCAATCATAAAAATTAATTTATAATGTCTTTGAAGTAAAGGTCATTATCTTTTATTCTATTATTTTAGTGAAACATAAGAGCTACTATACTAATGGGAATTCTTTAATAAAATTGCGAACTCAAATTTTGGTCAGATTTATTATCATCTTACAAGATCATTTCACACTGGACAATGATATGATACTTTTTCTCAAAAATGATGACTCACTTCACGATAGCTTGGGAGGTATTGTATCCGAGGTAGGTATGTTTTGTGATATTTATTTATTTATTTATGATAGGTACAGGAGTATTAGTAATAGATAATTTTGGTATCAAAATGATCACAAGAGAAAAGTAACTAGAGTATTTTAGAGCGTTTTGCGTTTTAGTACATTTTTTAAATTTACAAAAAAATATATCAAGATTTGGCTGTGAAAGGTATTTCTTCTGGGGCATCATATTTTGGGTGGGTGGCTATGCATACCGGTTCCCATGTATTACATCTCTAAGTGGACTTCAGATTTATCATTCTTGCACATCGTGCACTACAAAATTATCAAAAATCTGTTACTCACGAATAATGCTCAGCTAATCTCGAAAGAGCTCTGGATCCCAATTCTGCAATGAATAAAATAAATTATTATTAGTATTTAGACATTTTAATTGTTTTTATGTTATAGGGTGGTCCGTTTTTAGGGTGCGTTTTTAAACAACAAATTGAAGAAAAAATCAATACATAATTTCATAGGCGCATAGGTTTCATCCACTCTGTAGTAAATACATTTCTATACACTGAAATGATAGATCACATAAATTTTAGAAACATAGAATAAGCAGGTACTACCTATTTAATGTAGCTATTAAATATAGTTCTTTATTTTCTTAAAAAACGCAGTTAATTATGGACCACCCTATACATATCAATAAAAATAATTGGAAAATTATGTTTTCTAAATTTAGTTAAAGTTCGACAATTCATATTAAATAGTGAGCCATATTCTTAGGTTAGAGTCGTGTGGCACGAAAATTCAGACAAATTATTTCCGAAATTGAAATAATGTTGATGCACCCTTAGAATATTAACTCAAATAAACAATTCAAATTATACAGGAAAGATATTAAAAATTCCCAGATTTTATTTAGTACATAGATCTATACTTTTCGTGTGTAAAGAAAAGAAAAAACAAAACAAAACACAATGAGTATAGTCACAGTCTAATTAGAATTAGAAAGATGCGATTGATGATCTTTTTTGTTAGATTAATAAGAATAATATTTAAAAATTTGTATAACTTGTATAATCTACATTGTGTGTGAACTCAAATGATGCATGCCTTGACAATACAAAGCATATATTACTGGAATCAATCAGAAAATGCAATGCGGTGTCAAAAGGTTATTTAATTTATTAAATTAGGTGAGAATTACTATATATATTATTTTTGCAAGTAGACCTACTTAAAAATAGTAATCAGAGTTGTAACTTTATTGCAAATGATAGTGTGTGGACAAATACAATTAGTCCAAGAACTCTACGTAATCGCAATCGAGTAAAAAAATTTAATTAACAGTTCAGGATCATTTAAATAAAATGAATCACGCCATGTTTATGTTTGGCTCCAAGACTTTCTCTTTTAAAAACAATTTTGAAAAACAATTTATGTAATTTATAGAGATGTATTGTGACCCATAATAGATGTTCACTAACTATGATTCTACCATTTAATAAAAGGGACAGATTTCATAGGTTGAAGCTGAAATAATAAATGGAACGAAGTGAACATAATTCAACTAACAACTAATTTTTAGTCAAATAAGAGTGATATCAAATGGCAGTCTTAAGACTTCATTTATAATTGAAAAATATTCAAAGCAGAGATTAACCATGGATTAGCATAAATTATGCAGATGATCAAACTCAACATAATATATCTTTAGAATGCGAATATTGAAAAGATCTTCATTAAATCAAATAACAGATGGAGTTTCTTCAAATATGTCAAAACAAAGAAAAAAGAAATTTTCATGAAAATACCAAGACTAAATAGAAAGGACATGAAAATTATCTAAATAAAAGCAATCATATTTTTCAAGATAGATAACATGTTGAAATTCAACCAAATTTACAATTCTAGGTACTCACAAATAGAGTATGATAATTTGTGAACTGATTGTTTAGGCTGTCTGAAATCCATAGAAAAGGTCAAAGTAAGACCCGCCCAATATATTAAATGGGAGCATTGAACACACAGTTAATAAACTTTATAGAATAAATTGTAATGCTAAATATGAAAATCACTATGTATGCAATATATTTTAAAATACATCTATTAACATAAAAAGACCATTTAATTTATTTGTAAAATCACTTAATCACCGTGTTCCTTTTTATAAACTGTTTCATCACATGATTAGTTTTAGATAAATTTATTGGGACTCAATTTATCTTAAAAGACACTAATGTGGATGATGCAAGACTGTTAGATAAAAATTCCATGGTGCAAACGTGTACAATCTACAATTAGAAGATTCAGTATAAGAAATGGCTGTAGAACATGTTTCAATAGTTATGTATTCCTAAAAACGTTTAAATTAATAGACTAATTTTGTTTTTCCATAATCTATTGTATTTATTATAAAATACACACTGTTCAGCCCAATCATTAGATTGTCGACCATTAGGTAGATCCTATAAGGATTTTTGACATTTTTATAAAACATATAATGCATAGAAAATTCTTTTGACACCGTTTCACGTCCAATTTAAAACAATATCCAAACATTTCTTTTAAAAAGTGCAGCCAATTTAACCATTTTTTATATAAAAATCTCTAAGATTAGAAAAATATCCAGACAGATTAAAACAAAGTATAGGCTAATTAAACCATATTAATATCTATATAGGTAAATATAAAAAATGTAATTTTAATTTACTTGTAATTGATTTATTGATTTTGAAATGATCTTACATTTCTGTATATATTTTTCATTTTCAAGGACTTCCATTTTTTAATTAGTCTAGATTTTAAATTAGACGTGAAAAGGTATGTATGGAAGAATATATCAAACCTGTGACATTATTATAGCAAGTTGCATGAAGTTTGCCTGAAAATAGTTCTAGACCAACAATAGCGTATACAATGATAACAAACAGCACCAGAAGAAAGATATGGAAGAGAGGAACCATGGCCATGATGATTGAGTTCAATACAATTTGAAGACCTAAAATAAATAAAATACATTTTTTCATTAACATTTTAAAATAATATTTTATATTCCGTAACTGTGGACACGTAAATCTAAAGTACATTATGATTGTTAAATATATTATTTAAAAGTTTTTTCATTTTATTTCAAAAATGGACAAGATCATTTGTAACAGTTTTAGTTTCAATTGATACTTAATTTTAGTTTTGGATATTTTATCATTTGTATAAATGAGAACAAATAAGAACAGTTCGATCAAGTTCAAAATGCATTATCAACTAAAATATTTCCTTCAAATGGACGCCAATGTTTGCATGATCAATTCCGAATTGTTTTGTAGTCTCTCACCTTCTTTTTGTCTTTTTCTATATAGCACAGTTTTGTCGAGTTATTGCCAACTTTACACAATGTCTATTTCTGTTCAATAAATGTGTTCGTCATTTAATTCGTTAGACATTATTTTAATAGAAACAAATATTATTTCGGGGAAATTCTGAAAATTGTATAACAGTTACTTTTACCATCTATAGCAACAAAAGTATTTTCAATTTTTTATATCAATTGAATTTGTGCTCATTTTAATTTCTGTACATTTATATTAAACACGAAGATTACACTAGTAATGACAAGTAAAATTTAGTAAAAAAATAGTAACAAAATACTACACTGCAAATTCATTAGTGAATGATATGGAACGAAATCGACAGATCAACAAAATATAAAATATTTCTTTAAAAATGCTACTAGAAAGGTTATTAGCAGTGTATAGCACACAAATGTAGCAATTTTCACTTAACAGAAACATAGTTTCCAATAAAAGTTCTGCAGGTTACAACATAAACGTCAAAATGCTATATAAATTATTGGCTTAAAGAGAAACGGTTTAAAACTGTTTTAGATAGTGTAAAGCATCTGCCTATGACCTTATCAGAATACTATTTCATTCTAAATATCATAATTCGAATTAAAACTGTGATCATTTTAGTACAAAACAGAAGTATTTCATCAAAAGTGATCAAACAGCCAGCCCTAAAATATTTGCAAAATCTGAGAATATTAATTGCTGGATAACACAAAGGGATATAGATTGTTAGGTAGATAAATTTCAGTTACTTTTCTTCGAACTATTTCTACCAATTATCTCACGAGAAAGACGATCCTTTTCCTAACCCCCTTTTCTTTCTCATATGAGCTTAATTTCTCCATCCAAGGCGACCCTTTTACTGGTACTGGCTGGGATTACGATAGAGATCTGATGAGGTGTATCTAGAAAGAAATGTGTCGTTCGGTTCTAGAGTATAGCAGTACGCCGTGTTCCCCATGGACTGGAAGAAATTGGAAACATCTCAATTTGAAGCCTCCAGAGCAATTATTAGCACACTGAAGAGCACACCAGGCGAAGGGGTACTTAGTGATTCCCTAAAGGATAGAGCCGAATCGCTTAATGTGATTGCAAACGAAATTTGGAATCGCAATGAAGAACGAAATCCTGGACACCACCTGATCGCAATGAAAGAAGATTGAAGAAGCCTGAATGGAGAGAGAAAGCATGCCAGAAATGGAAGGAGATCTTTGAAGGTAGAAGCCAGAAGTGGAGGTTTCCGAAGCCGCCAAAATTTTGGATCAGTAAAGATAAGATAAAGATCAAAGTAGAAGGTACGAAATCTGAAAACAATAAAAAGAATAAGACGAGGCTGGCTAATAACAAAGAATTCGATCTTGAAGTTTATACGGACGGCTATTGTTAAAAGCAGATTAGATGAAGGTGCAGAGTAGTTTGACATGAGGCGACGTCAACGACTATATCCACCGCAGGTCGTTTTTGCTCCCTCCTACTAAATGGAAACCTTGAAATGGCTTACTCATAACATAAATTGGTTTTCATTGAGAAGTACCATAGACAGCCAATCAGTAGTGAACAGCATCAACAACAATAAAACTGGTAAAAATAACATCCTCAAAAAAGGTTCAGACTAACTTGATGAGCTGACGAAAACTGGCAAAGTCATCACTTTCATTTGGATTCCCAATTAATGTGGGACGACGTTAAGGAATGAGACAGCAGGTGTGGAAGCGATGGCCGTAGAAAAAAACAGGACGACGCGAGCCGGCTTAATTGATGTGGCAAAAGCAAGATTTAAAATTGAATTCAAGGAGAAAGGTAACATCAAGTATGAGAGAACCAAAGAAACTTATGTGAGAAAATAATATCTTGAAGAAAGAAAGCACTAGCTACATGAGAGTTAGAACAGAGATCAGATCGTATAGGAAGACAGTAGCTATAGAGCATATAGAACGTGGGAAGAAAGATGAAACCTACAAGTACATTGTTGAAACATGCCCAGCGACTATCACCACTAGACTCGAAAAAGGAATTTACAAGATCAACGACCTATCCACTAAACCAAAAGAAGGCTTGAAATTATGGTATACATTTTAAAAAGACCTGGTTTTGCTTTAGGGGTGCAAAAACCAAACAACAACGACCCTTTCTTCTTCTCAGATATGGTCACATGACCCTAGAAACATCAATTAAATTTTTTTTGCATAACCTACGCTCTAACACATGTAAATTAAATATACAGTACTGTTGTCAGCAAATTCTTAATAACTTTTTTAGACAGCGTTATACGACTCGGTTTTGGCGGTCCGTGAAATTTTCTCCACCAAGTAGTAAATAATTTTAAAGTTTCTGATCTTTTACAGATACAAATTCTAATCAGTTTACTTCTAAACTTCTAATTAAATTAATGACAGAAAATTTTACTTACTAGGCAATCCTGATACTAAACGTAGAGGCCGAAGAACCCGAAATGCACGCAATGCTTTGACATCGATTTGGTTTGATAGAATAAGGGTCAAAATTCTGTAAAATATAGTTCAATATAAAGTAAATTTCGTAACAGGGTCTGATTTTTAAAGTTTGATTAGGGGAACAAGAATAGTTAGACATATAAAGTTGGATATTGTTAAATTCATTTTTACCAACAACTTTGTTTATTTGAAATAAGTGGATCTCATTAAGTGGATCTCATTAATGCTTCTAAGTAATCAAATGCTATAAATGATTTTCTCCGAAATATTTGCATACCAAATTTGAATATAATCTGTCCTGTCATTTTGGTATGTAGGCTGTTCAAAATATAAGATAACAAATACACAAGATTTAAGAAATTTCTAAAATCAGCAATGAAAACAACGTACCCAAAAAATACAATTGCAAAATCTAAAACATTCCAGACATTACGCAGGTAGGCTCCCGAATGTAGTATAAAACCATATGCAACTATTTTCAATATACATTCTGTGGTAAAGATGGCTATAAATACTCGTTCAATGTTTTCCTAGAATGCACAAAAACAAAGTAAATATAATTAACTAGCCAAATTATCAAAATCAAACAATTTGGAAACAAAAAATAATAACAGGCATTTTACTTTTAATAAAAATTCGCAATACAAAATATCTGCCTACACTTTTAAAGTTAAAATTTATCATATTGTTCATACCAAAATACATCTATATTGACATTCAAGGAAAATAATTCTTTAAGAGAGAAATCTTAGACTATTAAATAAACATATAATTTGCATTTTGTGAAGCATGGTGTTTATAACAGATTAAGAGAATGTGGAGCTGGTAGGACAAAAATTCTAAATAAACATTTTTTCCTATATTTAAATGACAAAGTCAGCAAGAGTGCACGTAATATCAATAATAAATGTTTATCTGCAATTTAAATATTTGCAATAACTTTCCCATTTAAAATATTTCTCAGTTACCTACTACCAAGAACGAAATAAATGCAACTGAAACTTTGGAAACAATTAATAAGTTTTATAAATCATAAAGTACATATCAGTAAAATGATAACACAAAATCTACATAAATGATGCGATGGAAGTGAACTAAAAAAAGTATAGTATAAAAGTAAGAACATAAATGAAACTAAAGCTCATAAAGCAGGTACTAATATGTTGTATAATAGGCAATGTTATGGTAAACAAGGAAACATCAGTCTTCTAATGACGTTTGTAGTAATAAAATGTCAGATTTCAGGAAAAAATAATTTTAAAAATTTCTCAACTTTTCCTTGTTACTTACTGATTTTGATAATTTATTTCCTATATACTATACGACATGTTTCTAGGATTTTAGATCCAAAAAGATGATACAGCTGCTTATAGTTGAAATAAAATTAGTATTTCGAAAAATTTCATTCACACGTTTTTAAAGTCAAAAACAGTTGTAGATGTAACGCCTTTTGTGGGAATTTCTTTGATTGTTAATAGTTCCTGATTGCGATTATTATATGTTATCATAGATATCTTTCTTACTCGTAATAGCAAATTTTTGGTTGGTTAATGATAAGATAAAGTTGATCTTTTAAAGCAGAATAGAAATAATAATATATCTGCTATATAAAGTAAAAATATATCATCAGATAAATAAATTAATTACAACTACCAAACAGTAACCTCAATACAAGTAAGGAATCTCTTTATAACTATTAAAAAAATAACAATTTGGAAATTGTAGCAAGCATGAAATATATTTATTGGTTTCTAGTTAAATAAATAAACAACTAGTCACTTTGTTAGAAAAAGTTAAATGCAGGCCTATGATTACAGCATTTGTTGAATGAGGTACCTACCTAAGTACTATGCAATAGGTAGTTGAATTTAAGGAAAATCGGTAGACTTTCAGTTCCCACACTTCATCTTTATATTTTTCTAGATCAGACTACGTCTAATTACTTGATTCACCTTTTCTAGCTTCCCTACATTAATTAACGTTTGAATAACTACATTTTCCCGACATACGTTTAACAGCCTATACTAAAGTGGTTGGTCAATTCACAAATTTATTTTTCAAACGAAACAATGACTAAAAAATTAGAAAATACCAAAATCCTATTTGTATCAAACGAACAAATAGAGTAGGTATTCTGTATAGTTATACTTTATCTGATGAATTTAATTAGATGTATATAATACCCGTACCTCCGGAATAATTAAATAAAATGTAGACTCATCCCATAATTCTTGGCTGATCGGATAAAATTGAACTCAGACTAAATTCAATAAACTAATTTTCCCTCTTTCTATTTAGCCCCTTCCTCAGCAAGTGACATTAAAAAAACGCTAATATTTGGTACGTACACAATCAACTGAATCAGCTTTTAATTATTTCGAGATCCAGTATAAAAAACTTAAATCTAAGTTACACAAAAACTACTAGAATCTATCGAATTATATTCGGGAATAGACTGTTATCATGTCGTCTTTGAGCAACCTATACTTGCTAATAAATGAAAATACGAATGGTAGTCGTGGGTAGGGGCATAAGATGTGGGGAAAAGGCAAAGCAGCTCGATCGGGTTAAGAATGAAAATGCTGTCATTGTCAACAATAGCTGGCAGTTCACAGTAAACAGCATGTAGTGCACTGTTAAGACAGCAGAACACATTCATCATAAGTATAATACAAGAAGGGATAAACTGAAGTGAACTTTGTGTAGTTTCAGTGATGAAGACTGTAAACTCGATATAGGCGCAGGTACTATTTACCGAAATAAGGAAAATCTCCTTGTTGTCTGTATCGCTTCATGCATACATCAAACTTTTTGCAAAGCAAATATGTAGGGAGAGATAAAAACACAAGTACATGAGATAGCACTAAAAAACAGCTCACCAAGATCAGAAAAATAACAAAGGTGAAGAAAAGCGTGACAATATAGTTGATGAGCGAGTAGGGGAGAAATGCTTTCATGCATGCAGAAAGGAAGAAACTTTTCGAATAATGTACTTATATTCTTTGCCGCATCTTGAATACTAAATAAAAGAATTAACTATTCTTTTATATTCTCTCAATGGTTTGTGACTGTTATTTAGATACCAAATAATATTTTATAGTTCGAAAAGCAACAACTCTTTTGTGTACATCTTAAAATGAGGAAATTTATTATGCATACATATTAAGTCAGAGGTAAAAACACAAAACACTTACTTTTGAATTAGATAATGAAAACAATAATAAACAATTTACATATAAGAGAAACTAAAACACAATTTTTTAAAGGAATGTATGGTACCTAATAGATGATCAAAGCGCAAAAAAAGAACGAAAACAAAGTTTTGTATGTATTTTTTATACTTGATATAGTTAAAGTTAATTAACAGATAAGTAGATCAATGCATATATAAAAGTGAATAAAGAGGTATTTATTTACAGATATGATGAAGTTTAAGTCATGGTTTTCTCGTTGTATTTATATATGAAACTGAAGTTAGTATATTTATAATAACAGACATTTATTTCACTTTCTATGTATGCATTGATCTACCTGTCTGTTAATTAACTTTAATCATGTCAAATGTAGAAAAACACATATACAACTTGTTTCCGTTCTTTTTTTGCGCTTTAATCATCCATTAGATACCAATTCATACATTCCTTTCAAAACCATTGTTTTACTTCCTCTAGTTTAAGTTGCTATATTACAATAATTTGTTTCCATTTATTTTGATTTAGAAAACTAGTCCTAATCAAAACATAAGATAGCTTTACATTACATGCCCATTTTCGGGCACTCAAAATTTGCGTATATTTAGGCACTTAACACCAGTCCTAATCATTACATTACAATAAATTGTTTACATTAATTTTGATTTAGAAAGTCAACTAAATGTTTCAAAATGCCCAGTACTTATTATTGCTAAATGACAATAAAAATAATTAAGAGCAATATTTATTAAACATAAGGAATATACAACAAACATCCAGTTGTAATTATAACATTCAATGGAATTTATTCCCTGGAACCATAACAACAGCTAATCAAAATTTCTACTTAAAAAATAGATTTCAAAATATTATTTATGTAATCAGCCTTATATTAAATCTTTCATAAAAAGAACTACTCAAAGCTAAAATTTTAGAAAAAATTAACTGTTTTTGGCATTGATCTTACAGAAAGATCATTAATATTTAATGCATATACCTTATATCAAGAAAATAAGATTATGTTGAGTTGGGAATACAAAACCAATGTAAAACATTTTCGGTTCATTAAACAGCACTTTCCTACTCAGGTAACAATAATTCAAACGGAAGAAATCTTGAACTGACTAAGGGATAATTTATTATTTATATTCAACACACTGAAAAAAATAGCATAATTGCAAGCATGTTATTCTATAGTATTGTGCTACGTATAGGTACATTAAATTCGTTTAAATTCGTCAAATAATTTTTTTAAAGTTAAAGTATTTTTTATATAAACCAGTCGTAATAGTCAATAAAAATTCGATAATTCTTTCACTACTAAGCACTATGTAAATACTTAATATAATAAATTACAAGAAAGTAAAACTAAATAGTACGTATTTCAGTAAAACAGAATTTTTTTGTTATAAAAACTGAAGGACTATTATGTATGAATTGGGTGTTTTTAGACTGAAAAAAATCAACTATGGAAGCTCATAGCTTGAAAACTACTCAACGAGGTTTGTTTTACAATTGGGGGCTTAGGTATAGGAAGCCCTTCACAGGGAGGTAGTACAGGATACAAACGTTTTCAAATAAAACGCGTGGTGATCAAATTACAGGCCTGCTTGTTGTAAGATACACTTTAGTTTGTTTGTTCATACGTCTAGATGTTCCCTTTGATCATTTAAACCTCCTAGAAGTTGATCTATTATAGTAGGGCCGACAATTATTGATTTTTTTACTTTTAGGCTTATTACTCAATATTCAATATATATTACGGACGTTAATATTTTTCAAAGAAAAAATAGTTTAGTTGCTGAGATATTGGTATTATTGAGTTTTCAACGGTGTGTACTTTTGCAGTTTGGCACTTAGTCTAAATATAAGTTTATTATAATGATATTTCCTTACCTAATAGACTAAAATTGGAGTGAAAAATAAGATTCTGATACATAATTAATGCGTGCTTACTAGGAATACCAAAAATACAATAACAGCAATGTATTTTTCGCAATATTTTACATTACAGCCGTGTGTATATTTATAGATATTAAAGTGTAAGTGTTGTAGTATTAAACAGAGAGATACGTCAGGATAGATTACTCAAAATGTAGGTAACAACTATTAGCAATTATATGCTAGAAGGTTATTTATCTCAGCTAGCAAGAACTTCTGAAAATTCAAGATTAAAATATTATGATTCAAATTATCATTATGACAACGTTTTATTATGTACCTATTCAAAACTTAAGTTTCTCATATCACCAGAATATTATAAGGTAATCATCAAATATTTAAATAATATAATACAATTTACTACAAAAATGGCGTAAACAAGAAGATAGAAAAGAACAAAACTTCTAAAGAAAATATATGAATTGATAGTTAACGAATGATCAAAGCTCGAAAAAGTACGAAACATTTTTTTTGTAAATAAATTTAGTTTTTTCGAAATGTTAACAGTAAACTATATACAGGTAAAGCAATGCAAATATGAATAGTTAAGGTAACAATAGTAGCTACAAGTAGCAGTTTCTAGTAGGTTTTTCTATCAGATTTTATCACTTTAACTATAAAATATATTTCATTTTAGTCTGAACAACTTAGACATATACAGCAAAAGAGAACACTTTATGTATGCATTGATTTACCTGTATGTAGTTTACTTTTACCATTTCAAAAAACTACATTGGTTCATACAAAACCTTGTTTCCGCACTTGTTCGCGCTTTGATCATTTATTACCTATCAATTCATACATTTCCTTTAAAAACTTTGTTTCTTTCTATCTTTTTTTATTGTATTAAAAAAGTAGTACTTGGTAGTCTAATACATCTAAAGTATCAATAAAATAGATATTTGAAAAACACCCACAAGGGTCCTTACTCGTATTTTATAGATATTTATACAAAAATATATTTTCATTAAAAACAGATGGTCGAACGCAGTAGCCTAGTGGTTAGTAAACCTAAGATCGTAGGTTCAACTCAGTTTTGTTGTTCAATTGCGATGCTTTTACACCACACTCTGACTACCTGGCACGCTTGAAATAAATTAATAACATTTCCTCAAAATTTGACCCAAAGGACCTGTAGGTTCATTAGGTTCTTCGGAGGAAGGTAATATATTTTGTAGAGCATAAAGATCTTCTTACACGTCCACACCATATGGTGAAGAGGTACAAAGAGTGACAGAGTTAATCTATCTACCTAGGTCAAGTGCTAGCCACTGACGGAAGCTTGAATAAAGAGACGTTTATCAGAATTAATAAAACTGAAACTACATTGTCTGGTTTTAACCCCACAGACAGGGTTTCATTCGATACTAAATAGTACCTCATGAGGAAACTTGGTGCTAAACGGAAATATTGGATTGACAGAGTCACACCGGTGCATGGTTTTACCACATATCATTTTCCACATTTGTGAGTTAGAATCTTTCAGTTCTACCGAAGAAACGAAGAGAATAATAAATAAGATTGTATATTTCAAATTAACACAACTAAATCTATGATTTTCAATTACAATAGAATATTTATCTAGTCATTTCAATAATCATATCTATTAGAATTTATCTGGGTCAATTAAAACAAAGGCAATCCAAAAATTCGAAAAATGAAATTAGAAATTTCTATTGTGACTTGGCTTTAAATACTTCACTTAAAATTCTATTTATCGAAGTGAAATTCTCAATATGATTTTATTCGTTTCATTATTCTTGCGTTTTAAAGAGATATTTTTTAAATAAAATTCTCATTTCCTTTAGTAATTCAGAGATAAATAAATGTATTATTAAAATATGTAACAACACAAAGACAAATTTCCTTACTAAATACTTGTCCAAGCGCCCAGCATCTCCAGCAGGAAACGGTGTGTTCATTGCCAAAACAACACAGTTACAAAATATGCTCACCAAAATCAAAATTTCGAAGGGTCTATTATAAGACTGTTAAGGAATAAAATGGTTAAATTGTAATGCATACATATCTTTAGTCAGAAAGAATATCATTGAAGCGCGATGCATTTCTGTACTTTTACATGAAGCTAATACTTGTAGATGTACGAAATTATGAAGTTTTAAATATTTTTTTATCTACCATACATACATATATATATCTTTAGCTGTATCATTCCTATCTAAGCCCACCTGATAATAGTATACCAGAACCACCCCTCAACATTTTTACCTTCAAGATGTCCTATAGACATGAAATTTGATACATTTGGTACATAATAAAAAGTTGAAAAACATTTGGTCATTGAAAAATAAATATAGACCTGATATAATGTAAAAAATGAACTACATAGTATTTAAATAATATTTTATATATAAAATAAACAAAAAAGTAATCAAACAAGGGAATGAACAGTTCATCAGACATTCATATTAATCTCAGAATGCCTACCGATTATTCTGTTCAGAACCCGAAGATAGAAAAACCATAAAAGTTAAAGGCACTCTGCATATTATTTTTCTTAAACGATTGATGTGTATATTACAGTTGTGTCAATTGGGTGTTTTAACTTCGATATCGTTGATATTCCCTCCCCACAACAAACAAAATAATATGTTGTTTCGTTACCTTAACTATACAAAGTAATGCATTGTAAACCTAGTTAAGCCAGTTTCACCTTATAACTCCGCTAGGATTTCTTCTTATTGTTTACTTTCTACTGCACCAAGAACATTCAATGTCGTTTTTCTTTTACCGCGAGTATGATCTACATGTAATGTACATACGACTGGCTGGCTTGCTTGCTTGCCCAAGTATTTCCTGCTATTACGTACATGCATACGTAGAAATAGTAAAAGAATTGAAAGTCATAGCCTACTTCCACTTTTTACATATTAAGTTGTAGCAAAATTTACATTGTGCAGATTAAATTCCTAATAAATAAAACGGTCACAATACTCGCATAGGTACCACTGCCAACAATATGAACAAGTTAACACAAAGGTCGGTACAACCATTTTAAAGTGTAAAACAAAATCATGAAAAAACACATTTAATCAAAATATAAAATAAACTGTCCTTATATAATATACTTTCCCGAAGCTACAAAATAGGTAACAAGTAGAAAAGACAAGACAGCTAACACATCAAAACCCTGAAGTTTGAATTATTGAAAACAAACTGATAGAATACTAATAACTAAAGGACAACTTATTAGGAAATAATTTACTCAAGATACAAATTGATTACAAAACTTACTAAATAAAAGTTAATACTATAGTCGAAATTTAAACATATGGCTATGATTTAAAAATATTCTCTAAGCATCATACAATCAATTCAAACTATGCTCAAACTGTTTATTTAATTTAGAAACAACATTTAAAAGCTGCTCCATACACAAATAAATCCATATAACGGCACTACTAAATTTGTCAATAGCAAAACATTGATTTCATCATTTATTTAAATTAAAATATAATATTTAATCATCAGACAAAAGCTCTATATGGCTGCAAATGTATTAACTATTGACCAAACACAAATAAATATACAATCTATACAAATGTATACTCTCTGAAACTCATGTGCTTCAATAATACTCTGCCTATGTGGAAAAAGTGTTTGATATTCTGGCAAAACAGAACTTTTCGTTTCCTATCATATTCCACTTCCTTTGACAATTCTACATTTCAAAATACTGCTTCTAGTAAACACTCAAATCCAATCAAACACTCAAGCCTGTAATACAAAAAAAGCTTTTGAAAATCAACTAACGCGCAACAGTACAAAACGCAAAGTATTAAAAGAAATAGCAACACAGCGTTGCGTTTTTATAACAAACTAAGAGGTATATCTACATATCAAATCTACATAATATAATACAACACAAATAAAATGCAGTCGCTAAACGTATACCATATACTAAAAATTTTAATAAACGCCTTCTCTAACTAAAAATGAATTTGGAACGATATTCATTAAAAAGAAAACAGAGAACCCAAAATACATGATTCCCTGTCTATTGAATAATATTCTCAGAAATACAATATTGAGGCTCTTTTCTGCACCATTTAATACTAGGCAAAAAGTTTAAATATTCAAATTCAAATTTAAAGATAAAAGAAAATAACATTGAAACAGGAAAAAACTACCTCTTGAAAATTTAATAAGAAATTGACCCTAAAACAAATTGGTGAAGCACTAAAGTAAACAGAAAAAATAATAAAACACGTAGCAAAGTACAATATTTCACTAAACAGATCAATAGGTACCACTACAATAAACGCTTCAAATAGAAATTTTATTTAATTGTTTCGTTCCTCTATTGGGATAAATAACAGTCATAGTTACACCACTCCATATCAACAACCAATTGGGTTTGCCATTACGTAAACCATAGTAAAAAAAACAGCAACTGACCCCAAAATCCTCGATACCGCAGCGTCATTGTTCCCATTGTATTACTGTTGTTAGGGTAGACAAAAATTCAAAAAAAATTAAACATCAACCAACCACATCTGATGTGAAAGCAAGATGTGGTAAATCACTGGCAGCCTTCAAGATTCTGTCCAACTTTTGGAAGCAGAGGTCAATATCGTTACGGACAAAGATCAGAATTTTAAACTCCAACGTGCATTCACTTTTTTGTATGGGTCGGAGACATGGAAAACTACCAAACAAATTTCCAGTAGAATTCAAGCCATAGTAAACAGAATCTTGAGGGTATGGTGTCCAAATAAAATCAGCAACGAAGCCCTGTGAAGAAAAATGGGCCAAAAACCAGTATGAAAAGAAAATCGAGGTGGGTAGGGCACACCATAAGGAAACCGAAGAAAACCATCACAAAACAAGCACTCACTTGGAACCCCCAAGGCAAGAGATCAAGAGTACGTCCGAAAGCAACATGGAGAAGATCAATCGAGAAGAAGTTAGCAATGTGGTGAAGAAGTGGAGTGAAGTCGAAAGAATGGCTACAAATCGGGACGAATGGAGACGTTTTGTTGGTGGCCTATGCTCCCAAGCGGAGTGAACAAAGACTTAAGTTAGTCACATCTGAAAATATACGATTATGATTGGCACAGCAAACAAAGTTTAAAAAATATGACTAGCCCTTTGATCATATTTGGTTATTTATTTCTGCGATGAGGGCAATTACGTCAAAATTTATTATATTTAAGCAACTTACTAACTATTACATTTTATTTACTATTTATTACTAAATTTTGACAAATTTACGAAAAATGGAACCAGAATCCATCACCCTTATATAGACTAAACAATTTAACTTTGAACATTTCCTAGAAATTAAAAACATTTTTTGTTAAGATAGCATGAATTTAATTGCAGTTACAAAGTATGAAATTTATATAAAACTGGGGTATATTAAAAAATAAAATACACCCTAACAATTACTTGATCTCATTTTTTAATGTTCGTTATCCCTCCCTATGTGATCCGTTATTTTGGTTTCATAATGTTGATAAAACAAACAAATAAAAATAAAATCAGTTGAGCTAGCAATAGTACAAACATCATAGAAAATGAATAGATTACAACTAAAAGGAGTGTGGCTTCAATAAAAATAACCACCATGTCTAATTTGATCAAAACACAAGCTGAAGCATGGTCAGTAAAAGTGGCTATTAAAAGTAGATACTATATACATAGGACGTCCGAAATCCAAAAGAAAAGAAACTGTAAAATGCAGTCAAAATAAAAATATTTAAGCCGTTAACTCTACGAGCTAGCTAGCCTTGCCAGAGTATTATAGGAGTTCTGAAAATGGGCCAAACTTTGGACGTCTATATCTCGTATAATTTAAAACCTGGAATAACCAAATTCGGTCAATAGATTGTCTTTTACGATGTCAACAACCTGGTCATTACGCGTAAAAGAATCCAATCAGGACACCAAACAAAGAAAAATTAATGAGAAATTGTGGATTGTTAAACTCGCTACCGCCATTCATGGAAAATGTCAATGAACGAACTAGTTTAAATTAAGTTTCTATCAATAACAACAATTAGATAAAAAAAGAGTCACGTTCTTTGACAAAACTTGTATTTTAAATTTTGACTGTACTATACCTACAATTAAAATTAACCTTTAAAAACTAACGACAACAATGCTGTTCTCAAAACTGAAGAATCACCCAACAAAATACCTAAAAATTCATCATTGTATAATGACACAGCCAATAACCAACTTCCTACCCCTAAAGGCTTACCAAATATAGTCAATACTTGTTTTTCAATGCAGCCATACAATGTGCTAGAAATATTCTTTCTCGGGAACTCGATACCTCCATCTTATCTAGAGTTCTCTTTAATCTCTATAAAAAGATATCTTTGAACACCACTAGCGATGCTAATGCAGCTCCTTTGTATAACCAATTCTGTAAAGATAACAATATCAAGCGAAAATATAACCAAGAAGATGTTTGTCATCCCATTACTTGGATTCTTAATCATTTTAGTAAATCACTATTGAATTATTTGAGCAGCTTTTCATCAACACAAATGAATGTATCATTTGTAAATTAGTTTCCAATAATCAAATTGAAAAATATTGTTTTCTTCTGATTTATTTAGGGAACAGGATTACCTCGATACAAAACAGCATAAATAATCATAACAATCCTCGCATCCTAAAAGATTGGGTCAGTAGCACTTGTTCTCAATCTGACAAAATGTTCACAAAACTCCAAAATACATTCTGTTTCGAACTATTCATTTCAAACAAGTAGGTCAAATAATTCTAAAAACATTATTTCTATTTCTCCAAATGAAATCATCCAATTTAATCAAGAACATTACACACTACAGACATAATAAACCATCGCGGCAGTTCGACCACTTCTGGGCATTACACTGCAGATCTTTTACATAATTCATCTTGGCTTAATTTTGATGACTTACGGACAACATTTTATAATCCTCAATTAGAAAACAATAAATCATCCTATATTATTCATTATAGAAAAATTTAAGTTGATTTCTATCATTTTCAACGCCCTTTTCTATTTATTCCACTGCTGATTTTCCTAATTGCCTTTTCGATATTTTTGTATTAAAAAATGCTAGATAAATATCTCATATTGTATGATTCTGTATAATTCAAATTGACGTATCCATCATTCCTCATCTTAATGCTCCAAAAAGGTTTAAAAATAAACCGAAACCTAGGTGGCGCATAATTTTGTTTTTGTTTGTGATTTTAGTTAAAATGTTTCCTTTATATTTCAACTATTATAGTAGGCAACTATATATTTCGGTTCATAAATTAAATTTCGACTCGGGCGACTTCCGTGTTCGCAAGAAAGCTAGCATCTGCATTGACCCTTATTGTGTTAGCTCTGGAGTTATTGAGGGCATCGCAATTGAGTACATGTTTGGTGGTGTCTAGGGCCATCTGCCATCTTTCACATATGCAGCTTCACAGTCCATAGAGTTACAGCCTTCGCAGGTCGTGAATAGTGCTGCTCCAATTCTATGTTCATACTGTTTGGCCAGGGGACAATGGTCAGTTCTTAGTTGGCGAATCTTTACTGCTACGTGTCTTTCTATCTAGTCACATTTCCTGTCTGTTCTTTTCCTTCCAGATACCGTTGAATACGGTCCATCTCTAATATTATACCGCCAGTCTTTGATAATGGCTTCAATGGCAACTAACTAACAAAGTCATAAAACTAAATGTATAATAATCGATCTTTGTTTTCTTAAACTATGAATTTTCGATTTTGTTAGCTCTAAATCTTATGGAAAAAATAATTTATGAACCAAAATATCTAGTTAGAGACATATAAACTAAAAGAGAAAGATAACTAATTTCATTTAGTTGAAGTATTTTTGGAATGTTATGGCAGTGCTAACCATTTTTAGGCCTTTTTGGCCAATTGTACGAAGTAAAAAATATTATCAAGACAGTTAAAACTGTCCGCGGTAAGTTTATGCAAAAACCTTAAAATTCTATGGTTAGGAAGATAGGCTAAATTCACATACCTACAGACAACACAAATAAATTTGCGGTGAACATTAATCAACTAAACACTTTAATTTGTATTTTAAATTTTATTATTAAACTTTGGAAAATCATTTAAAAGATATAATTAACAATTCAAATATCACTCTTTACTGTTAATCAGAACTTTTTATCAATAATATCCATAAATTTTATGACCTTTTGAATGAATGAAATTATATATATTAACTATTATTTAAAAGTAGAACCATAAAATCAGGAATGTACACATGTAGGCACATGCATATATTAAAATACAAAATACTAATTCGAAAAATGTCATGAAGACTAAATTTTCATTAACAAAACTACATTATTTAGATTGTACTTGTATCAAAAATAGGTGAATGCCAACTCTTATAAACAAATAGACCAAATACAAATGTATAAAAATGGCCAGATCTCATAAATATAAACAACTTGGTTTTCATTAATACAAGTTTCTATTCAAAATCTACATAGACTAATCAATTAGAAATCACAAATATAAACACGTTATAAATTCCGTTAATTGGAACATTATGCAGACTGTAGACATATCATTGCGATGAAGGACAGAATTCCTTCTGTTTTAGTGATAGATACATTTTGCATAAATATAGTAACTGCACATGTAACATTTCAATAACTTTTCATTAAATCAGTAGCGTACAAGTTTTCAGAGAACTAGCTCACTTTAAATACTTTCAAAGTGAAAAATGCGTTTATTAAAGTAAATAAGATATCAGACGTTGATTAATTTCACATAGCAGAACATTACCAAATAATGTACTTTACAGAAAATGCACCCTATAAGAAAGCAAATTAATCTTTATTAGCCACTCAAATGCAAAAGTCAAGCCGCCGTCTAAGAGAATTCAAGAATATATTTAAATCCTTTTAAAGAAGTCGATCTTTAATACATTTTATGTATTTTTTAAAAGTTCACTTGATTAAGTTTTATTAGCACCTAGTCATTTTCTCTGATAGAAGTCCTACGATGGCGTTGCTTTGACCCCATTTTAGGAGAATACGAATACCTCTAAAACTACATGACTGATTAAGCAAAAAGTTTTCAGTAACTGTCTGATTCTTTATAGATCAGGTATCTTTTACAATTGATGGTGCTGAGACAGATTACGGAAATAATATTTCCAACAAGAAAATAGGTTTCAGTGTTAAAACAATTTTGTCAGTCATTCTAAATTATGTAAATTCAGTGTGCTAACAAATTTTACTTGTAATTTCCAATATACTCATAAATTAATATTTAAATGATCTTCCCATCTTTGAAAGAATTTGAATATTATATCTTAATGAATGCTCATTTGGTTCAATTTAGCTAACAAAGTTGTTGAAGATATGCCAATTGGCCACCTTTTATGTAGAAATTAGTGTATTAAAGTACAATGAGTTTCAATTTTAAAACATTCAGCATCACGTTATAAAAATATGCTTCTAATTAATGATGTTTGAAATTTGATATGTAGATAGAAATAATTTATCCCATGATTCAAAATTTTAGAAATTAGATTGTCGGTTTCCAGCAGCAAAATGCATTGTTCTGTCCTGTTATTCCAAAAACACAATTTGTATTATGTACGTGTATAAAGGCATCTAAGGTAACAAACATAAAGACCACTTGGAATTTAAATAAGCACATAATTAAGAAAGTAAAAACTTCAAACATTTCCATACCAAGGAAACTATGTAATAAATAATCTAACCAAGAACAGTGAATATGTAATCACAGCCAAGGTTTTGCTTTTCAAATAATACAGAGTTAGAATGAGGTCGACCCACAAGTATCTACTTCATTTTAACTATGGCAAACTTCCTATCAAATTGACCCGCATGCAAAATATACTCGTTAAAAATATGCGGCTTCTAACTTTAAAGTCATCATTTCAAATAATTCAATATAACTGCATATTAATAAACCTCCAAATATGTATAACATACAAACTACCATATCAATGGAATAAGTATTTGTTTATGTTACCCATTACACCAGATACAGAAAACACTATTATTGACAAACCCAGAACATCTTCATATAGGAAACAGGTACGCCCGATCTCAACATTTGCGATTTCCAAAAAGATACAAAATGATCTATTATAAGGATATACATACACACTTCTGTGCAGCAACCTAGCAGCCTCAATTATCCCCAAATAATGAAAACCTAATATTATTAAATGCTGAGTCATAGATCATCATTTCAGGTTAGGAATGTTGAATAAGGTAATCTAAACTACATCCCTTTGAACATACAAACTATTTTATCTAGTGAACTAAAAATTTGTAGAATGCAAGTAATTAATATCTCAATTAGGACTTGTATGTATGTCCATGGGCGTAGCAAGGGTGGTACGAGGGGGTCCAAACCACCGATTTCTATTCATTAATAAATAGAAACCAGTGGTGCGAACGCACCTCCCGCAGACTAGGTTGAGATCCGCTTACAAAAAAACAATAGTTCTGTATTTTTTATATTCCACTGATTTTATAGTTATTTTCAAATGTGTAATGTTGATGTAGCTACTTTTTATTGTAACAGAATGTCAAACTATAGGTGAAAGAAAACAGTTTTCTCCCTCAATGATGGAGGTCAACTTTTTCTTCAAATGCACCCCGCTCGTGCTACAAATTCAATGAATATGTAGTTATACAATATTATCAGATACTATTATAAAACTGATAATGATACCTAATAGGCTTTTAAAAATCATAGTTGGATAATAATCAATGACATTTTTTCTATACCTTTAACCATATCAAATAAAATTGTTAACATTTTATGGTAACCTGGTTTAGGGGTTGGATAATGTTTATCTCGATTGCTTAAAAACATAGATTTGGAAATCAACATAAGTTCTGTTGCGAATGTTTTTGGTATTGTTGGTTATATGACGGTCATCTGATAAAATACAAAAATGTATAGTTTCACAAACGATATTTCTGGATTCAGAAAATGATAAATTAGTAGATTAATATATTTGGCAGTTGCAAATAAATAATATTTAGAATACATTGTCTATTTAAAAATATTTAATTTTGTGTCCAGTGTGCAACCTGAGAGCCAGATACCTTTAAAAAAAGTTTTTATGGATGCGTAGGTTGGATTTTAATTTTATTCATACAAGATATGCAGCTAATACTATAAGAAGCAATGTTAAAATTTCAAACAAAAAGTGAAAATACTTGTATCTGAAATTGAAAGTTTATCTTGACAAAAAAATGTATTGTGATTACTCGTATACAAAATGTATAATTAGGTTTATTGAATTTTCAGCATTTTATTACGAATATTTTACAAAATAGCACTAATTAATCATTTATTAGGTACGAAGCAGATCTTATTTTCAAGATCGGTTTCATAAGACATGCAGTGCCATTTTAACGGCTATTATATTAGAAGTTGAATATAATATCATATATGTAGATACCAATATGAGGATTGAAATATGTTTTTGATATAAAAATACACAAACTAAAAATTACTGCTACCTCGTAGTCGCAAGAGCCAGAAAAACAAAGTACGTAGGTACTTTTAAAACTATGTAGGTGTATAACAAACAGATATCGGAGATTTTAATATTACAGCAATCCTTGATAAAATTATATAAGGCATCTTTTGACTTACGTACAGTTAATAAAAGCGAATAGTTCTTATATTAAAAAAGCACAGAGAAATGAATGCTAGATAAAAAGTAGGTACCTAAGCTAAACATTTTTTAAAAGTGTGAATGTTACCTTGGCTTTTATCTAAATTAATTTTGTCTCTTAGTCAACATAAAAATACCCAAATACACCAATTGCAAGTATAAATTATTCTCAAAATATAGTCACAAAAAGAAATTACAAAATAGAGAAAAACAGCTCTTTCGGTTCCTTATGTACCTCGCTATCAAAATATAAAATTAAATAAATAATTCTGACACAAAAATAGTATTTCTTAAAATACTATACACGCCTATGACATATTTTGATTAGAAACTAACTGGTAGATACTCAAAACCATTTTAAATATTTTCGATTGGAGTTCTACATAATTAATGTTGCTTTTGATAAGAAGTTCATATAAATTATTACAGAAACTCTAACCGGCAATAAAATTTGATAATACTGAAATAATTCGGAAAGTATGTACCTTGGTAATGCTTGAATTCTAGGTAGAAAATTTAAATTTTCTTGTTTATTATGAAGATCATTGAAATTTACGTTATTTATAAGTGACATACAGGGTGATCATAAAACTACACAAGTCAAGAAAAAGTTATGTATCGCTATTTAGCACTGCATCAGATGATTTCATGAGATGTATAAAATATTAATATCACAGGTCTTATTAAAAGAAATGTTCTACGAGTATTTCCACCACTAGTCAATAACAAGCAAAGCTTTACATTACAACATATAGTTTTTCTTGAGTCACCCTGTAAAAAGAGTTATCATTGTGTATACAAAGTTTAGTCGTAAACGGATAACATTTGTGTTCTTCATCAAGCAATTACGCTAAAGATTACCACAAAAAGATTACTCAACGTAATATGAAAAAATGGTGAGGGAAAATCAATGGTCTAATGAGGTCAAATTATCCAAATATATTTTACATGAAATTTAGCGGTTACCTGGTAAAGTTAATCAACTAGCTCAAATTATTTTAAATAGTAAAGTTGTTGATATAGCAATCAACTTTCTCAAGGGATATTTATAGGAAAATCTGGGAATATCTAGGAATATCTGGATCCCTGTAAATGCTGACCCAAAACTTTTCCTCAAATATCTACCAAAATTTTATCATAGGTAATGCAAGCTTTCATTACTTTTCCACTAAAGTCAAGTTGGGATTATTAGAGTTCACAAAATGCATTTTATTAGATAACATACTACAAATATAAAACCAATTTTCTAACATTTACAAACATATTTCATTAAATTGAATGAGCATGTAGATATAAAATTATATGAATCAGTTTCATTTAGAGATATAATGCTATTATTTCCACTCTATTGTACACAAGACAATTTGAATCTTTTTTCATACACGTAATACTACCTGCTAATTTACGTAGCCACCTATTATTATTTCCAATATATACATATATCTGGCAATGAATTTGCTATTTCACTAGCATGTACATGACTGAAATCTAAATTGAAACGATATGTGCAGACACCTGCATTATCTAACTATTGATTAAACAAGGAAAGTACTAGATAAAAGCAGTTACTATTCAAGGACTAATTATCTTGCGATATAAATTACATTTTCTTATTTGAAAGCTTCAACATTTCCCCTGTGCCCATCAAATTAAAACCAATACAGAGTACAATTTTTTAATTACAAATAGGTACTACTAGAATAAGTCGCCCATCTTCAGTAATTAAAGGGCATACTTATATGTCCTTATATGTCAAGGTTAAACTAATAATTGCTATAACTAGGAGATAATCACATCCTACTTGCAAATCAATACACAAAACAATATTATTATAAATTAAACCTGATTAATAAGACGGATACGTAATTGTACTAACATCATATATATAAAAACTTCATAATAAAAAATGTTATCCATAAGCAAAATAACTTTCCTGAAAATCCATTAGTGCCATGTAATTTATACCCAAACATATTTAGTTGGTGAAGTTTAATGAATCAAAGTGAAATCTACCATCCAAAACAGGAAAATGAAAAACTACACACAAACCAAACATAAATGTAAAATTATAGTAAAGTATATAATTTTTTTGCAAGATGATAATAAAGTTATTTTAAAAATGAACCGTAACTTACGAACGAAAAAATGTATTTTATTCCCAATTGTTTCTAATACGTAATAGGCAATGGACTAGTCATTAACTTATATAATGATTAAGCTGAAAGAAGTTAGGTGCACAATTGCGATGGTATAAAAGTCTAATTTCAGATTAAACTTATGAAAAGCAATTATAAATGTCAAACATCTAGCTCTTGACTCAATTCGAGAAGTTAATATAAATATATTGTACTAGCAATTTCAAACAAGTTAAGAGGAAATATAAGTACCTAGATAATAAGATTGGTTAGTTCTACCAAAACAAATTCCAAAATTTATTGAAATATATACTTAAAATTAAATATGGTTAGCTATGGTGTTATTTTAGTATGACTCTAAATAGATATTATTAAGGTAACTAGGTATTTTTGGACATGAATTAAATTATTTTTTTATGATTTTAGAACGAACAAAGTAATCTCTCGGACACTTCACAATTATGTACCAATTTTTATCCAAATCGGTTAAGGTTTAGGGACCATTAAGAAAGAAAGAAGATTTTAGAAAAATGCCTTACTTTGATGATTAATAACTCGAAACTACTGAACTGAGTTCTATAAAATTTGCACACTTTGTTAACATATCAAAGGTCAATCTAATGACCAAAATTGGTTGTTCTAAAAGTTGAAATGTACGAGCTATATAGATGCCCAAAATTTAGCCCATTTTCAGAAGTGCTATAATACTCCGGCAAAGCTAGCCTATTCATAGAACTAACGGCCATTTGCCATAGGCCTAGATATAGGAATCATTAACTACCTAAACTACCTAGATAATATACGAATGATTATCATATATGGAAAATTCATTGACTATAATACATATTATATTAGTAACCATCTTCAGGTAGGGCAAGTAGTATACGAAAATCTTTATCTACTGGACAGGAAAAATAAACAAATCTGAAATGTCATTCGTAAACCATTAGATTTTTTAAATATTAAGAACAAATAGGAACTCAGATTATGATAATTTAATTTGATGGTTTGTAAAATGTTTTAATCAATCTATTATTGTGCCAAGAGAAGCTCAGTTCCGCTCACTTTCTATTAATTTAAATTGTATTCCTATCACTTAATCATTCGTAATAGCGTGTTTGAAATAATTTTAATTTTAAAAACTATGGAACAGATTATTCTTTATATCCATCAGGAAAAACAGTCAAATAAATAAAATTTTAGAAAAAAACATGATGATATCAGATTTATCAAGTTAAACCAATAATTGCTATAAGTAATAATGAAATTGGACCCTTATTCACACATGGGGATAAAAAAATAAGTTGGACTTAATCGACTCAGAATTCGATTAAGTCCAACTTATTTTTTGATTCCCCTCCCTTCCCCTGTGTGAATAATGGTATATCTAGGTTAAAATAATAGAGCTTAATGGACTCAGAATTAAACTATGGGTCGATTGGGCATCACACTGATGTTGGCCAAAATATGCTATCAAGGCTCTGACAGCTAAACGAATGGGCTCAAACCTCGTATAAAGTTTCATCAATCATCTGTTCAAAATTGAAATCTGAGGTTGGCCAAAATATTATGACAGCCAAGGGTCAAACCTGGTATATAGGACCTTTATGGTCTCATCAATCCGTTGCTCAAATTGGAGCCAAATCGGCATTGGCAAGTCGTTTTAGTTAATTAATAGCTCTAACGGGCCGTTTATAAAAGCGATTTGGATCAAAATTAGAACAGCGGATTGATGAGACCACAATGGTCCTATGTAGGAGGTTTGATCCCATTTGGTTGCATCGTTTGGCTGTGAAAACCTTGAGAGAAACATTTTGGTCAACCTCAAAGTGATGTCAAATCAACTGACAATAATGAGTCAATTGGATCTTGTACACTCTTTGATGCAATTGGCTTTCAAAGCTGCCAGTTGGGCAGAACATATTGTTCATCATGATCTTAGTAAGAATCTTCAAAGATAAAGCGCTTTCACAATAGGACGGACTCCAGTTAGATCACAAGTAAATCTCGGTGTAGATATTTTATTTTATCATTTATACCATTTAAATGTTTTTTATATCTTACTTTTGCCATTCATACCATGGATACCTTACATATTCTTATAACTGCCACGTCTATTTCATCTCAACTATGTCCACGATATAATTACATAGTAGGCATATGGGCACGATGACCAGCTGAGGGTCGTCATCTGATAAAAATTGAACTTTGATAAGTCGAGGCGTGAAATTGAGACATTTTATGCATAAAACGTGCATTATAAAAACGTGGATACAATTTATAGTAGTGCTGACGCACCATCAGACAACGAGTCATCAGTCGAGAAACAATCAACCCTAACTGCCAGCTTCACTTTTTTCGCTTGGGAAAGACACTTAATCCCGTTCCTAATAATTTCAAACGGGCGAACGAGACTAGTACTTCTGTTGGTATCAATCCCAAATCTGCAATGGTCAAATGACCTATGCAATGGGAAAACCGCGACCTAAAGTCCCAATCACAGAGTAATAATTATACAGAGGTTAGACTCACCATTTTTTAAATAAAACAGATGAGAAAAGTATCAAATTATTTTTAAATTAATCGGGTAGTAATAAATCTGAAAAATAAAGGTGTAAAATAGTCGGTCATGCCCAAAAAATACATTTTCTCTTATCTCCGCAATGTTTAAAGGTAGGTACTCATAGATATCGTCTCTACCATCTCGAGAATGTACACAGATTTCGAGATTTACGAAATTCTATTAAATTTATAAAGTCGGATCTCTGTATAACTATTATTCTGTGGTCCCAAACATCAGGTTTATCCAACACAGTTTGTGTTCTTTGGAAGGTGTGAATTTCGGTCAATAAATAATTTGGGCTTAATCGCCTCAGAATTGAATTCCAAATCGATTAAACCCAACTTATTTCCCACCCGCTGTGCGAATAAGTGTCCATTTTCACTACTACTGCTAAAACTAGGAGATTAGCACATTCTTATTATTAGGAATACCTAAGTACATTTTCTTGATCAGACTTAAAAGCTATTTTTAAAATTGATAATTAGCGACTCTAATAACTATCTAAACAGTCAAATTAAATGCTAAATATTGTTACTCCACTGCACCATTCATAAGTCTTACTACATAGTTACTTTATTAAAACAATTCGGTTTTAGCGATTACTTGATCGTGTGCATTCGTGAAACAAAACGAAATACAAACTATGTCCAATTTGATTAGCTTTTAAACAACCTCATCAGTCTTTTAGTTTACCTATTCGAAACTGAAAACAATTGTTATTAAGAGTCAAGCTGCAACGAAGAAAAAACTAGTGCCAAGCTACTTAAAATGCTTCCAGCTAAGCAAAATAGAACAAGTTAATTATCGCTGTAGTTTAGACTTCGCCATATTGTTAAGCATGATATGTATAAAGTAAAGATATGTTTATTCTCTTCTTTTCTATACAATACAACCTGAAAATGTATTTTCTTAGAATTATGTACTTGTTATTTATATACGCATAATAACTGTATCGCATTTAAGACAAGAAAAAACAGTAGTCACTGTCTCTTAGAATAAATACTCGTTGCAAATAGGATAAGAAACGGATAAAATTGGAACATTCTTTTAAATTTAACATTAATTTTATGGAAATACAGTAAACAGTATGTACGATATTCTCAAGATTAACTCAAAAATAAATAAAAATATGTCATAAATAAAATATCACAATTTTAAATAACCATTTTAAACATATTTATCTTAAATTTTCGTAAACCAAAATACAAAAAGGATACTGTGAGTCGACAATGAGTAAACACATTCGTCTTAAAGGATGTTTAGGTACCAGACAGAAAAGAGACCTATCAGGCCGTCGTCGTGGGAACAGATGTGAAAACCGCGACATCCTCTTAGGTGATTTATTTTTTTCCCTCAGAGCTCGCATGGCTAAATCGGCAATGACAGGTTTGGAATTAGCATTTGAAATATCTCGAAACGTTGTCCTGTTTTCGGAATCGTCGCCTGATATACCACCACTACTCCATGGATTTTGACTTGCTGAAAACAGTATGTTAGTCTTGGCCGATTTCTTTGGCATAGTTGGACCCTTCGTTTGACCAACACACCTTAATAAGAAATAGGGTACACGATCAAAAGCTAAAAGAAAGAAACATACATATAATATAATAAGTTGTGTATTAGCAAACATGATCGTTTTAGTGTATACAGAGACACGTTTCGATTTTATTTTTGATGTTGAGATTTGCAGTTACTTTAAAGTGGTAGAAGCTAGAAATTTTGAGTACATAGATAGTCAACATTATTGAAAAAACTTTTAATTAAATTGCATTAATTTAGCAGGGGAGAAAATTACGTTTTACCATGACAAATCGAGAAGTTGAACTTCATAATCATTGCTTTTTCACAAAGTAGGTAGTTCTATTGGGGCGTCCCTTTGAAATTCGGGTAAACCAAATGCAAAGTTATTGAAATCAAAGATACTTTTGGGATTGCCCCCTTCATGGGATCTTCTCACAAACTGTGGACTATAGAGCTTGCCCCCACCACATGCACTAGACCCTGTGGGGGCAGTTAAGACAGCAACACCCTCTTTAACAATGTCTTTATTTGGCTCAACTGGTAGTTCTCGGTAATTAACAAAACTCCAGTTGTGTTGGGTGCATTCGTGATTTTTCAAGCCGGATTTCAAAGCCGATACCATTTTACATCTGGCAAATAAACTATACCAGTGTGGTTTGTCCGGAAATTTACCAGGATCTGCAAGGGTTCGTCAATTCTATCAATGCTACTACTTTTAGCCTTTATCAATATCAGTATCGGTGTCTTCGTCGGTATTCTCTCCGTCATCAGTTTTATTGTCTCGGTTGACAATTTCTCTGTCATCTCAGACGTGTTTTTTTTACTTTTGCACATTATCCTGCAATTTTAGATGAGGGTATGTATTCATAGCTAACTCTGTCTTAAAGCTTTTGAAGCAATTACTGATTGGACATGGTAGACCTGGATTTGTTTGGTAACCACTGCCCGTCGTGAAATGGTCATTTCTATGCTTGAGCAGTCGTTCTCTCGGCAAATGTTCTATTGCAGTTTGGTATTTTACACACCACCACCTTTTTTTCGATAATAAAGCGCGGGGCTACTGTTTCAGCATGATATGCTTCTGGGCTTTCTTGGTTTCTTCCTTCAGTTTCACCCTATCTTCGTAAATGTCGCGCAACAGTGTGCCACTCAAAAGGAATTGTTAGTCCCCACTGTTTCATAGCTCTAGCACCGATACCCTTTACCCTGCTGGGTGAGTACGAGGCAAAGAGCATGCGGTGGACTATACTGGGGTAAATGTCACTTCCGATAGATTAAAAAAATGTATTCTCCTAGCTATGAGTGATCTTATATATGGAAAAGAACTAGGCAGTGCGATTCTTCTGTCTTTAAACTATCCAAGTTTTTTCCTATACATTTTAATCCGCACCAATTTTCTGCACCATATAACAGACTCGGTAGAATTGTCCTCTTTCTGAAGCTGTTTTTGGTATCTATTGAGAGTTTGTGTGTAGACAACAAAGGTCTTTGTTTTCTTTATGGGGATATTGATGCCCAAGGCCTTTAAGTATTATACAAGTAATCTAAGCACTTTCACATAATGTGGAGTTTTCATTAATTAGAAAGAGACCAGTGGCATATTCGTAATGGAGAAGACTCACTACTGGCCATGTTACCAAAGTTAGGAAACCTTTTACTCATACCGAATGCATGATGAATAAAGAATTCGACAAGGTACAATAGTAGATACTGAATAGGGATTACACAACTCATAAATAAACTCAATGATAAAGCTAAAAAAATCAATATAATGATCAACGTAAAGAGGACAAAGGTAATGAGAATATAAAGAATGGGAAACGACCCAGTCAATAGTAATCTATTAATCTGAATAGCCAACAAATTAAGAAATTCAAATATTTAGGAGGAATAATTACATCAGACGGAAGATGTCAGAAGAAATTCGACAGCATTTAAGAAAAGAAGAGAACTTATAACCAAGAGTCTGAAAGTAGAAACAAAAAAGAAAATAGTGAAAACACTAATCTGGAGCACACTTTTATATGATTCTGCGACGTGGACAGTACATGAAAGCGATAATAAGAAAATCGAAGTATTTGAAATGTGGACCTGGATATGGAGAAGAGTGCAGAAATTCTCATAGCAAGACAAGACAAATGAAGGCGTGGCAGATATCAATAAAAGAATGAACCTACTAAATACAATTACCAAACGTAGGAAAAATTGGATGTCACATATTGAGAAGAGATAACATACAGTTGTTGAAGGCAGACTTCCAAAAAAAGAAACCAAGGAAAAACATGTTAACAGATCTTGTAAGAGGGCAATATTCAGATATTAAGAAATTGGCACGGAATAGGGAACAGTGGAGAAAATGAAATCCATAGACATGGACCTGCCCC
>JAUYWI010011121.1:0-19179 GCA_034780595.1 Parotoplana pacifica
GGTCAGATTCAAATCTGGGAGGTTGAGAGTCAGGACATTGTCGCTGATGATCTCTTGGTAGGCGGCAGCATTCAGTCTTCCTTGAATTCTGACCAGTAGACGAGGACCATTCTCATTGAATCCACCCCAAACCATGATGCGACCACTTGAGGAATGTACTGTAGGCTGTATGTGCTGTCTATGAAGAGCTGTACCACCTCTATGTCTCATATAGCGCCGCTGATGTCCAGATACTAAATGTACTGGACTCTCATCAGTGAAGAAAATTCGCCTCCAGTCAGCTGAAGTCCAGTTTCGACGCAACAGATTGCAGTGGCGCGGTATTGTTAGACAGGCTTTTGACGGCCAACATCATTCCTGATGAAGCCGAAAACGAAAACGAGAAAATTCTGATCAGAATGTACTAGTACATTTTTCGTTTAATCATATCAATAGATATTACCATTAATAAAAAATCTATTCCATTAAACGCTCTGAATAGTACAGGTAACAATTAGAAAGTGACAAGGAATAGATTAAAATGTTAAAGAAAATATTACGAAATGAAAATGACAGCTAGAAAATTAATGATCTGAAGTTGGATTTATAGATTTTTAGATATTGTATTTGAATCACCTTGTCTATCTTATTTTGCCACGTAGAGCCAATACTTAGAAAGATAACGGTAAATTTATCCAACAGCGTCTATGCTTACTCTAACCTTTGAAAAATACATTTCTAGAGCAGTAAATTCAAACCTTCAACGTTTCTAAGGTATGTGGGACCTAACAGCTAGTAAATTTTGAGTCTAAGCAAGTCTACTAAAGAATCGTTTTTGGGGCTTTAAATGACTAATATTTTTTATCACCCTGCAGTTTTGTAAATTGTGATGAGTTGGTTTTACCAAAAGGCAATAAGATCAGATTGTTGTTTAACCAAATGTGATCTGCAGTTAATTAGTATATGAAATACATTAGAAGATATACTGCACCAAACATCCTATTTCCCAGGCCAGAGAATGTAGTCAGGTTACAACCAGCCAGGCACCTCTGGAGTGAGAGACCAGTGTCCAATCTGTTCATGTTTGTAGTTGTCTGATCATTTATAAGTGGTGCTTCCCTTACCAAAAGTAAATATAACAAACAAACTATTTCCAGTAGTTTGTTGTTGGGATATAAGAATGTTTCTATTGCACTTATTGTTTTGTACAGAGCGCTGGTCGTGTGGTTGGACACTGGACTCTCATTTCACAGATGCCTGGTTAAGTACTCTGGGGAATAGGATGTTAGTAACGCCTATGTTTGGTTTGGTATTTCTTTTGACTTAATTTGTTTGCTTGTATTGTCTAGTTGCTGCGTTGTCTTTTGTGTGAATTGAGTGAAGTAGAGAGACGACGACTGGTCTTTTTCTGCCATGGCCTCGCATTATCGGAGTCAACAAAAGACGAATCATTGGACCCAGTCAAGGACACGACATCAGAATTAGGGCCAATCATGGAGCAAGCCACTTACCTCAGCTCGCTGCGACGTGTTATCAACCAAATTACTACCAGTTCTGATGAAGAAGCCAAATTGGTGAGGCCTATTCTACATATTTCGATGAAATTTCCCTGTTGGAAAATTTAGACATTTTTCTTTGGAAATCCCACATATTTTGTTCATGTACAATCAACATTTTCAATAATAGTGTTCACACAGGGGGAGGGGGGTCAAAAATAAGTTGGGCTTTTTCGACTCAGAATTGAATTCTGATTTGCTGGAATTCAACATTTAAATGAGGTAATGTTTTTTTAAACATGTAATTGTGAGTTTCAGTGAAGACAAAATCTCCCAATAGGGCCTTCAGGGGATGCAAGCCTTCATAGTACCAGATTATAAAATTAGTAGAAGATAGGGACTAATGATCCCGAGGTTTGCTCCGTCGATTGGTTTTCCTTTGTAGTCATTAAGCCGTAACAGAAGGTTTTGTTTTTCATCAAAAAAACAATTGATTTGAGCGTGTATATGCAGAAATATTTTTATCAGATATTTAAACAGTAAAACTGTGTTTATTCTGTATAACAATAAATAATTTATTTTCCAAATTCTTCATTATTGCTTCTGTTGTTTATTTGATAAGCGAGGCACCCCTTTATTTTCAATTTCTTTGTCTAGACAAATTCCACAGATGTTTTTTTCTGAGTCAGATGATATTTTCCTATCCATGATGTTTCCCATTTGAGACTGGTTTTCCACCACACAAACGCTTCTTTGTAACCGTCCGTGGTAGTGCAGCGTTTTAATACTTCATGCACTGAAGATATCGAACGCGGTCCATGCACTGAGTGTGGTCAACCCACATGTTCAATAACTGGCCATTATGATCTTTAGCACTCATTGATTTGTGTAGGCAAGTTTATCGATTTGAAAAATCTCCCAAGTGTGGCGAGATAGGTAGCTGCGGGCAAACGTATCCTGAGATTTAGCAATTCTTACAAAGTCTCCAACCTTGCATATATTGCTGGGTTTTCTAGATTTTTAATTGCCTCTGCATTTGATAATTTATTTTGAAAAACTGATAACGCATTATCGCCACAATTTTGGAGCCCGCTTTGTTATGCGATGTGTAGTTTGATGGTAAGTTTGTACAACGCTGTGTTGTATTGGCAATCATTATTTGGAAAAGCTGTTCTTTTAGTGTATGATTCACCTGTTTAGCAAAGGGACAATGGGAGGCTTTCCCGTCACAAATTCGATGACCCCATCCGTGTAGAGAACCTGCGGAATCACACCATCAACTGGATCTTCAAAAATTTCCTGAAATACGGGACTAACCACTTCTGACTGTTAGGATTCGAGGGGCCGCACCCACACATTTGCTGAACCCATCAATTACTGCCAGCACTACTTGTAGTTGTTATTCTTACTTGCAAGATCCTGCACCTACGCCAGATCTCTCTGTAACCTCAAGCCCTTGAGCCTCACTTGCAGATACCGTCAAGTAATCCAGAGCAGGAATAAAGTGATTGTATTAAAAATCAAACATTGATAGTTTGGATAGATCAAGAATGCTAAATACTCATAAATGGGTTGATCAAGGACATTTTCTTGTTTTTCAAACAAGCCCACCAAATTGGCAGGAAGATTATTATTGATCCATTATAAGTTACTTTTTGGAACCGTTTCTCAACCTTCATCCGTGATAGCAAGTTGAAATGTACGTTTTTGTTCTTGGTCTTTCCAAAAACTGCATTATTGCTCAACTTAAAAAAAATATTGTGAGACTCCGTAGTAGCTGCATGGCGTCAGGTAATATTGTTTCTGAAGCCAAGGTGATTGGTCGAACAAGTTATGTCGACACGGTAATGTATAAGGTAATGAGTTTTTGGCCGCACCGTTTTTCCTTCATAACTAGCTATGAATGAGATAAACTGTTGTAGAGACAAATCAGCCAAATCAATTGTTCCGAGTGCAGAATTATCCTTTAAATCATGACAACCAAAGTATCCCATACACGTATAGCGTGTCCATACACTCAGAATGAATCCTCCGTGTGAATAAGGGTCCATTGTTACTACTACTGTTACCGGAGGATGTTTCCATTTGATTGTACCAATGATGACATCATATTATGTCATATTATGTTTGTTCATGTTATTAGGTGATGTCATATGTCCATCTATTGGTACTTGTCAACCCTGTCCATACGATACAAGAACTTCTGCGCTCCGCGGTTCATAACAAGGGCTCTTTAATGGCTATTCAAAATGTAAGTGATGCTCATATCTATTTTTACTTTAATAAAAAGCTAAAAATAGTAGACTGTATGGTATCTTATGAAGCACTTAATCGGTATCATTATTCACATTTCGAATCATCATTTTAATTTCAGTCTTTGAGATCATTGGAGTACACTTTCTCTTTGTGTTTGCCAAACGGGCGCTTACCAGTGATTTGTGAAGCATTGCTGCAATATCTTTTTACTGGTGCCTCGATGGCAGATTGGAAAGGACTGTCAGTTTTCATAGAGTTCTCAAAAGTTGGTGTCGAATTCCTCTCCGGGTCAGAAGGGCGAAGACTAGAGCAATTGATAAAATTTTTATTTTCTTTGGTAATCATTTAATGAGTGTTTTATTAATTTCAATATTTTCCTTATTTACTTCAATTTTTGTAAGTAGTATACACATTTTATATTTAGTTTCAAATAATCTTTTGCCTCTTTAATTTCAGAGAACCGCCGATGAAAATTTCTCCATTTTTATTGACCAAGTATTGACAGGACATCTGACGACGGAATCTCCAGCCCAGTTGCAGCTCAGTCTGTTTATTTTGCGCTGTCTGACTCTGAATAGTGGGTCTGATTCAGGTGACACTGCCAGGCCAACATGCTCCCCTCATTTGCTATCATCTGTGACACAGACCACTCTTGTGTCTAGTTTGATCGGCCTGTCTGAATGTCATGATGTCTCTGATCTCTTGATCACATTGTCCGATCAGTTGGATGAACTTGACAATGGTTTTGTCCATCTTGTGTTGGATTCGGCCTCTCTACGATCGCGTCTTCTGTGTCTGTCACTATATCGCCGGTTCAGTGATGCCATGGGATTGCTGGAGGTGCCATGTCATATGCAGACCATACTCAACCGGGAGTGGTTGAATAAGTGAGGGTTATATTTTAAACATTTTAATCAGCCATTATGAAGATTTGACCATTTTTAATTGTTAGACGAATTATAAGAACGTCTTTTTAGTAAAGCACACAGAAACAATGTTTCGTTGTATATTTTTATTTGGCATACAAGAAATCTGAGAATTTGTGGGCTTATTGTCGATAAATAAATAAATGATTCGCTTACAATATTGACCAACAGGCCTAATGTAGCTAATAATTAACTTTTTTTAAATCTAATAATTTGTTTTCAATACTTCATTGAAATTATTTTACTTGAAATGTTTTTAATTTCACGGACAACTGTGCATTTTATCCAAAATGTTATCCGTGTTTTGCATTACTTTTTAGTAGGTATACACATAAATAGATGTACTTTCTGGCGGTGTTTCACTCGAGCATATCAAATATCTGTCAAGAATGACCCCTATATATTTAATGTTCTTATCAATGGGGATAATAATTTTATTGTGCAGTGTTTGCTTTTCGATTATTTAGATGGAACATTTATCCCAACCATCCAAACAATTTAATGCAAGAAATCATCTCATCCGACGTCTTGCTGATACCGGTTGGGAGAGGGGGGGCAACTTCCATGTGCTCCGACCGGCAACCACAGAACTTCTCTACGCTCCAGCTGAATATTGCCCTCCCACTTGGAATACCAAAAAAGTTGATGTGGCCCTCAACAACGCCATGAGAATCGTCACCGGTTGTACAAATTTACGCCCACTTACCAACTTCCTATCCTGGCAGGCGTCACACCTCCTCATTTACGTAGAGGCAACACCTTGCAACTTTGTCACACAACGCCCTACAAGATTCAAGCCATCCGTTAAATGAATAAGTTACCTTAACATCGCAAAAGCCAACATTCGTCTCAAATCTCGTCCACCATTTAACACAAGGGCAACAAACATCATCGAGAATTGTCCGCTTGGAAACAACGTTGAAATCATGGACAAGGGAGAGATGGGAGATAGAATGGGAAGAAACGCCACCTTGCACACTGATGCCGCATATATCTACACCAACAAACAAACCTCCTGGCCATCACATTCATCGGCATTGCTGGACACGACTGAACAGAATCAGGACTGGCCACGGACGCTTCCCGAAGAACATGGTTCAAATGGATCTCGTTGCAGATCCTTCATGGCCTTTCCAGATACCACCTCATTTAAGAATGCCCCACTTTCGAACCACCTGACGGAGCGGACCTCATCCAACCACTACAATATCAAATCTTAAAACAAATGTCTTAGAACTGTCAAGGAATCTCTAAATGGCCCACAATCAATCCATTGATGTGTTTATTAAAAGAAGCAAAATAGCGGTTTTTGGTGTTTTATAAGATTCATCATTGTAGGCAAAAGGTTGTTACAATATTATTGTATATCGATTTTCCTGTCCCTAGATATTTATTGGTGCCAACTTTCATACCAACAGCTTTTCTCTTTAACATTCTTTCTTGTTTCATTAAAATTTCTTTCCAGCTACGGTATTGGCCTTTGTAGTGCTCAGGGCCAGGATGATGACCTGGATGCACTCTCCTTGCTCATGGAATTGGCCGCTGCCTCCCCCATCTGCACCACTATCGCTCTGGAAGCCCTGAAACCTGACTTCAAATTCGCTGCGGATGATATCGTTGCTTCACTACTACGGGTACGTACGGAGGCACTTAGGTGCGGTAGACATTTTGTACGAGCGTGGTTTTTTCCGGATGCTCTAAGCGTTTGGGGTCATTTTCATCTATATTTATAAACCTTTCGTTTTTATATTAAATCAAAAATTAGATACTTACATCTGTCTCGATAAGGACACAAATAAAACACTCAAAATGCAAGAAAATTAATCTAAAATTCAAACATTTTCTGGTAGGGGGTCTTTTTAGCTCCATGCCTTTTTGTTTCAGTTGACCATGGAATATGGCCAAAATATTAGATTGATAGTTTGCTCTGGGTAATGCTTTTTATCAACGTCAGTGAATTCTGAAAAGAAAGGAACGTGAACTTATGAATTTGGGTATGGAGGATGATTCTTTCTCTACAGGGCTATTTAGAGGAGGAGGAGGGGGGGGGGCAAATCGATCCCTCACTGTTTAGATGGAGCCATGATGTCGGTAGACCAAAGTGTTTCAGACGGAGATTTTCCTGAGAATTAAACTAAATAAATTTACGAAAAAATGTAAAAATTAGTTTTCTTCGGTCATAATCTTGAAAATTTATTACAATTATTAATTAAGATTAGACAAAAAGAATTATCATAATCGGATAGAGTGACTTACTGAAACAATTTGTCTATTTAGAACAGGATGGAATCAATAATTTTTTGGAACAAGAATACCTAGTCAAAGTAGCAGGACATAAAATAATAAAAAGTTCATGGAGCCCAGGGTTGTTACGTCCGGCAAGAAGTCGTAATTTTTAAAAAGTCTGTCAATTTATGTATGGTTAACTTGTCGTATTTAAACAGACGTATTCTATAAATGGTATTCAAAATATTGTATTCTACTAGTAGAAAAATTGAATACGACTTATTAAATATGACTTGAGAATTACGACTTTGTTTTAAAAATATTCAAAAATTAGCGGCTGATTTACCCCCCCCCCCCCACCCACCGAAGTGCCAATTTCCAGCCAGATTTAATTGACAGTTTATTTTCTATTTGCTTTCAGTAACACAACCAACACATTTATCGTCTTACGTAATCACTCTAGATTAGTGCTGAAACTCCTTTGTTGAGCTACCGAGTAACACATCATCCCAATAACAGAGTTTTATCTAATCCTGCTAATTCCATTTTCTCATTTCCAGTTCCTGTCCTCGTGTTTTCAAAGTGGCTGGTATCATCTGCTGACCTTTCTGACCTCCGCTAGTAAAGCCAACCTGATCCAGTTGCCCTATACGCCCAGATCGGGGCGACCCCTGCCACTGCAGGACATTTCAAGTAATTCTTATCAATCTAATTACTAATTCTGACAAAATGAAAGTGTGTGCTTTCATCAACTGATTCCTCTATCAATTCTTGTGACCACTACATTTCTTTTATGCTAGTGCTGATTTTCAATCTTATCATGCTTCAGCTTGGGTATGCAACAAAATGTTATCATGTTAAACCATTTTTTAGTTTGATTTCTTAGTCTCTGATGTTAGTGCTATCGATATTTTGAAATTTTGATATTTTTTATTCGCCTACTTACTTGCAAAATTTGATTGCCAACAGTTCTAATTCATCACACAAAATATTTTCTTTTAGTTTTGCGTGGCCGATTGGATATTTTTCAACTTCTTATCACTGTACATCAAATTCTATGGAACCAGAGACCAGCCGATTCAGATGTGACGTCACCCGTTCCCCATATCACCACAAGCAGCCCAGGGGCCGAGCATTTGAGCTTGATCGACGGCGCTGTTAAGACAGTCCTTCACAGCATTCTGCAGGACCTGTCCGAGCTGATGGCAACTAGATCCGTGGCCAACAGCAGTAGCCGAGCTGTGGTGAGCAGGTTTCTTGTCGCCGAGACCGACTGCATGATTGCGGACTATCTGAGCCGAGCTGATGAGGGCTGTGAAAGTGAACTGGAGGGTCACCGAGCGATTGGCATTTTGCGGATGGAGTTGAAAAACTATTTGGATGAAACCACGGAGGCCTAAGGATGATTGTTGCACTTTTGTTTGTATATACGTATGAGGCTGTCTAAACTGGTTTATAATTCCTATCGACAATCCTAGAAGTCATTCTGTGCACAAATATTTACTTTATTCTATGCATAGATACAAATGTGTCAATAAAATTTCACTTCTAGGCCATGGATTACTTTATGGGGTATGGAGAGATATATTTTATTTTAAATTTAAATTATGATTATCTTCTATACTACTACTTGCAAGTAATATATATTACTTCAGAAGAAATTCTAGGTGTGACAGACTACATACATTGAACAGATCATGAAAAGTCTGGCGCTGAGAAATTTTCTTCTATTGCAAAATTTCATAGAAACTAAATTTCCAGTGAATGCATAGAATAAAATTACGTATACTCATTAATAAAGCATTTTCTGCTATTCGTTCATTTCGCTCACTCGGAGCAATAGATATCCTCGTCGTATTATAAAGTAGCACTTTAAAATTTCGTATAAACAATTTTAATTTGGGCTCGATTTGACCGGTCTTTAATAATTCCACTTTTCATTGATTTGGCATACGTACGTTATCTTTACCGTTCAGAGCTATACCGAGACCAAAATAGCTGATTATTAATGCTATTCTTTTTTAAATTGTAAATTATTGATTTCCTGAACTGAAATACTTATCCTTCCGTGATCTAACTTGATTTACTCAATTTATAACACTAAGAAACATTAAAAGTTTCATTTTTCCAAATAATAACATCTTTACGTCATCGATCGCGAGGACAATCTTCTTTTAAAGGTAGTCGAGTAGATTTGAGAGATATTCATATTTTCTTACACTGACTTGGATCAAATTGACGGGCCCCCTTCATTGTGACTGCTAAGAGTTTCAGTGCCGACAAAACTACAAAGAGAACATTTGCCGATCTTATAAAGAGATTGTCTAGCTAGACGGCACTCGATTTTATCAAAAGATTGAATTTAAGTGTCTTGTCTGCAGGAGGTGTTGCAGGTTGAATTCGAACAATAAAAGATTGATAAATCGGAGTCAACTTATATTGGTGGTATTGTTTCTTTAATTTGGCAATTACATATCCTTCTTATGTACACTAAATGGCATAAATCAAATGCTAGCTTTATGCAGCCAACCAGCAGTTCGATGTCTATGGCCAAAGATACCTAAGTCAGTTAGTTATCTAGGTAGGTATCTGTTGGTTACCAATTCATTTTAAATGTTGAATGTAGGGAAACTTTAGAGCATCCGGTAGCCTAGTAGGTAGCGCGCTGTACCCGGTTCGAGACCCGGTCGTTGCACACTTTAAGATACTTGGTGGACAGGGTTCCCATCCGCCTGATAAGTGTTCAAAGTTGTCCCCATGGGAGCCGGTCTTAGCTCAAGGAGCGTGAAGAGAGGTTGTCAATTGTCGGACAATCTGTGCCCCCTTCCCGTGGTGACCGTTGGCTACTGGCTACACCATGCGAAATACACACACTTCCTGGGATCACAGATTTAAGGGCTCATGTCCCTGTGATCGGTCCAATGGTCCAGAAATAAAGAAGAAGAAGGTACGGCGTTTTATTGTTGCAAATGTATGCTTGGCAAAATTATAGCAATAAATAAGATGAGGCTGTGAAAGAGACCATTCTTTCTAAACTTTCATGAAGTGCAAACCAAATTAAAAAATGTTCATTATTTACGACTTCAAACGATTCAAACATTAAGAAAATCAATAATCCCAAACACATTTTTATAACACAATTATAACACAATTATTATAATATAACACAATTTTTATAACACAATTATAACATAATATCTCTAGCCAGAGATAGACCTACATAACTCTCTGATTTAATCGTGTTTGAAGTTCACCCACGTCGTTAGTAATGAGCATTTTTTAATTTGATTTTCACTACATGAAAGTTTGGAGTGTTCTCTTTCACACTTTTATAAAATATTTAATTTTAATTTTATTTATTGCTATAAAATTTTTATTCAAAACTAATGGTTTTATATAGCAACAATGCAAAGCTATATACATATATTACTCAATACTTACTTAATTTCTCTTTTCTTTGCCTTCTTAAACCCAATGTTTAGTTTGAACCTTTGCTTTATAAACAATTAACTTTGAACAACGAGATCTTCATTATTTTTCAAACAGTTGCATTGTTCAATCCAGTTTAATATGACCAATAATGCTTTCCGTGAACCTAATCTTCCTGTTTAGCATAAATGCTAAATTTGTAGTTTTAGTATTTTGATAATAATTAGTTTATTGTAAAGAAATACAAAAGGCTACCGGGGTCTGCCCATGGCAGATTGATCAAGGCTGCAGATATTTAAAAAAACAATAAAAATCAACTTTGCCAGCTTTCAACAGTTTTTGCCATTTTTATTACAAATGATTTTGTAAACTTTTGGCCTTTATCCTTGGAAGTCATTTGGCGGAGGGAGGGGGGTTGAGTTTTACCGTCTGTATATGAGAATGTGATTATTTCAACAAGTGACTACAATTTCAATAATTTCTTGATTTTCCAGGCCTACAATATTGCCAACATGAAATTGACGCTTTTTATTGTTGTTAGTGCTGTAAATTTCGCAATCAGTCATTTTTGTAGCTGATTTCATTGGAATATTGAATTCATTGTTCAAAACTGGATTGAAACATCTTCGTCATTGTTGCAATTGGTACATGTAGTCTTAACTTTTAAAACAAATAATGTGAAAGTGAGTCACAACTTGATCTGGTTAGTTCTCCTCTCTGTCCAGGAGCCTCTGATGCTTTTCCGCCTACATAGAAACTAAAACTCATAAATGTTAGTTTCGATTAACCAAATAATTTGAAATTTTCAGATAATGTTTATAATATTATTTGGACATCTGTAGTTAATTTTGAAATGTGCAAGACACTCAGCGTATCTTGGCTATTTGGATTGACACGTCTTTCGTTCCAGCTCAAATTGATTTGCCCTCTCCTCCCTGCTCAATGAGTAAATATCGATTGCGAGTTTAGTTTTACTGGTTATAATTTTAAAAAGAGGCCCCTTTCGATTCCTTGAAGGGGTATTCAAACTAATTACAGAAAACTTGTAGGTATTTAGGTACTTTAAATGTACCTGAGAAGTAGGAAGAGTTGTATTTCTTTATTAGTTAGACAAAAATCTTATGTCAGCTATACGATAATAAAGAATTGTGTAGCTACTTCTATACCCACCATAGAAGATTCATTTTACAAACAGGTACATCCATTCATTGAGATCCATTCTTGAATTTTTATTATAGAGAAGGAAACATTTCTAATCGTCTTATGTTTTTAAGTAGCTATATGAAGTCTAAACTACACCACGCAATTGGCTGTCTTAGTAAAGCAGTACCGAGAGCTGATCTTTAAGTTATGTAATATTGACGCCGATGACTTTCTTACAAGCAAGTACAGGCTAGTGACAATCGATTGGCCAATGGGAATGCATTACCTACTTATTACGTGGCTGTGAGAAGTTGTGCTGCTGATGTAACAATAGAAATCGCACATCTAGAACATTAATTGTATGCTAATTGTTCTTGGTGTCGGCGTCTGACCGTCAGTATTTATTTGACAACCGCATTCCCACTTATGGAGAAGATTTCCTCAACTTTCGACAACAACAACACAATGGCCTCGTGTTTTTCTACCATGCCTGCCTCATTGCATCCCGGGCCCCCACAGGACGGCAGCTTTGTCCAGGCCACTCAGCCATCGTCTGTGCAGCATGTGGGCTTTGGTGATGATGTCATCTCCTCCACCAGCAGAGGTGGCAGTTGGATGGGCAGTGACCTTCAGCGCAGTTGTGGTGAGTTCTGGCTATCTATTTGCTGGGTTTTTAGGAGATGATTTTAATGCAGGAACACTCCATGTTATAAAGCTAGTCTGTACTGATTTCAGGGACCTAAAGGTTATTATAAAAGTTGTATGCACTTACTCTAGATTATAAAATACTACCTTATATCTTCTGGTTTCTTTTTTGTCAAAACTGCTTGTGGCAGTCTTTTTCATAAGTTTTTACCATACTAAATCAGATACACTTCAAAACTAGAGCATTGCCTTTAAAAGTTTATCTGCATCGGTGAAAGAGAACAAGTTGAGGCCTATCATTATGCGGAGGACGTTTATATTCTTTTTTTGAGAGAATAATTACAAATTTTATTGAAAAATGATGATACAAATTCATTTTGTCCTCATTAAATTATATAGATTAATATCTTATGTTAATATCTATGCTCCAAGCACTAAATGAATAAGATTTTACCTTTTTCTTTAAATTCTTATGAAAAATCATATAAAAATTAATGATTAGGGTCTGAGCAATCTCAATGGTGGCTGACTTTTATTAGTAATCTTTGTCTTTTATTCAATTTTTTAGTTCTAAGAATTTAATGAAATGTACATTAGGTACCTGTGTATGTATGTTATTTGACGTCCAATGATTGCTTGTAAAGATGTGCTTTTTATAGTTTTTGTTTTTCTTTGTTCGATCGTGGTACTTAGCTGGTTGATGTGACTCCGCAACAAAGTTTTTGTTATTGACCAACAGTTGCAAACAATTTAGAAGCTAATTCAATTATTACAACAAAATATCATCCTCTTACTAAAATTATCTTGACTACTAACTGGTACCGTTGTAAGCGCTTTATAAATAATAATTAAACTTACATCAAAATTGCTAATTTATGTATTAAGAGCAGTAGTCTTTTGGAATAGCTGCACATTCAAATTAATTATTTCATGTCTTTATTTTAAGAGCAGAGGATGCCTTAATATCCTTAGTTTTTATTAGGGGATACACTGAAAATATTTGTTTATTCATGCTTAAAAGTGAGTGTAAAAACATATGCACTTTCATGGGACACTTCTATATTTGGTAAATATAAATAAGGGGATGTAATAGCTTTCGAAGATTGTGTAGGTTCTTCTGTCAGACATTAATTAATGCGTATTCATAAAAACAGGCTTTCTCTCTTCTTATGCTACTATAGCGATTTTTTCTATTTTATGCTTTGATTGAAATTTTGACGAATATTTTATATTACTCAGGCTGTGATTATGCCTGGCTGATGAGGCCTATAAGTCCGAACAGCTGTCCTGGGCTATCATTAGCGGGTAAATTAAATAAGTAATATATTTTTACCAAAATATATCTGTCATTTTTTATTATTACTTTTATCACATAAAAATTTATTCATTTTCATGGGACAGTCTATATTATGATCATTTATTTTTAAAGGTCGGTTTATTTCCCTCTGACAGACAGGGAGTCGCCGACCCTCATTCTTTCCAACTGGCCACACCGATTTTCCAGCAATGAGAGAGAATGTCGAAAGGTTGGATTGAAGCTTGGACATTCTCTCTCACTGCCATACTTTTCCAGGTCAACTTTGGGCGCCCTCTTTTTCCCTCGTCCCTTTCCACTTCGAAATTCCATACCATTTTAAACCACTATCCTCTTCCTTTCTCTGGACGTAACAGCAGCATCTTAGACAGCTACGTCTAACTCCACATGTCTCTCTAACCATAACCTTTTCTGTTCTTAGGATGTAATACCTTTTAAAGGATATTATGTAGGTTCTTTTGACAGAAATTATAGATGTGTTGTGTAGTATTATTTAGAAAATATGAAATGTCTGTTGTCTAACCGATTTCTTTGTCTCCCTCCTCGACAGCGCGCTCCAGACGTGAAAGGACCCGGTTTCTGCCCTACCAGAAGGCTCAAATGGAGGCCACCTTCGCTATCACAGAGCATCCAGACTTTGAGGGGCGTTCCATGTTGGCTCAGCAGTTGGGGCTCAAGGAGACCGTTATTCAGGTAGGCAGGAAGCATTTTGTCTTTCACAGGATGAACCCTTGACTGATAAAGGTTTTTCCAACTTGCTCAATCGATTTACTTGAAACTTGGAATCTGTGTACCAAATTCTCTTGGGCATCTTTTGCCATCAAAATATGTGTGCCTCCCCCAAGGTCACATCTGACCGCTATCTGAAAAAAAGTGTCCTAGAATGCCAAAATGTATTTTAATAATCAATTTTGAGGCTAAATCATCATCATCATTATTTTTTAAAGGTCGGTTTATTTCCCTCTGACAAGGAGTCGCCGACCCTCATTCTTTCCAACTGGCCACACCGATTTTCCAGCAATTTCTATCTTCATCATTTCCAAGCTTCAGTCCAACATTTCGACATTCTCTCACTGCCATACTTTTCCATATCAACTTTGGGCGCCCTCTTTCCCTCGTCCCTTCCACTTCGAGATTAGTATTTGAAAATGCCCATTTTCTCCACATGTCTTGCTCCATGCATTGCTAAAAGCTGCAAATTTATTCAGTCTATTTTATAACTTCAAAGTGGTGTATCTGACGAACCATACAGCCGATTAATGCGGTTTTTGTTGCGATGGGCTTAAAATTTAATTCTGCATCATTGTTAAATTGCAGGTTAATTTGTGATTTTCTTTGTTTTATATTACTAACACATAGTACTCGTTGCTAGACGGTTGCTAGAGGAAACAAACGGATTTTTATAGTTTCTTGGACTCTTAATATTATGTGCCAAATTTCATTAAAGATACCGTTATCTGTGCTGAAGAAAGAAAGAAGAAACAATTTCAGCAAAATGACTAAATATAGGTAAACCGATTTCTGTGAAATTTGCAAACGTTATCAACATTGTAAAAGACAATCTATTGACCAAATGTGGTTATTCTCAGTTTTAAATTGTACGATCTATGAATGTCGAATAATTAGCCCAATTTCAGAAGTCCTTCCTAGTCAGCTTATAAAGCTAACGGCTTATTTCCATAAACACAATTTATAAATTAAATACAAAAGAACGACACGATTAGCACAATTTGTCCATATTGCGTAATTCTTGTTTCAATCACAAGACATTGTGAAGTTTATGTCTTCCGTACTTGAATTGATTTTGATCATTTTAATGAATCTTAACTTTGTGAAATAGATTTCTTAATAATAAATAACAATGATATCTATGGTCTATACAATTGGTAGGTGTCTGAAAACAAGTCTCATTACATCATACCCCCCGCTCATTATGGGCGCAGTGTTTTCTTTGATGGCAAGCGACCGACCAGCAAAGTAAAGATTGTTAGTTTAGGAGACAAGAGTGCTATATGGACTTGTTTTAATGCTCCACTGGTTATTGCGTCTTTGACTAAAGACAGATCTCATTTCATGTCTGCTGTCATTAGGTGTTTGTTGGCAGTACCCCCACCTACTTCGATTTCTCTGGCCTGATCGGTCTTATCAAAAGATCAATATGAAGACGCCTGTAATTGTATTGTCTTATTGAAGTTGAATTCGATTAGCTAGCAAGAATTCTGTGATAGATGGTGGTATTATTATTATTAGAATACCTACCTCCCCCTATTTACAACGAACAAAAGACTTATTAAAGTTACTCGAGATTAACTCCTCTTTATCTGTTTATTATTATAAATTGTGTTGTCTAGTAAGTATCAGTCCTAACTTTGTAGTTATCATTATTTGTTTCTTCTTTGTCTCCCTTAGGTTTGTTAATGTCACACTGTTACAATTAAATGCTAATCGTTATGATATTTTACTTGATTATAATATTATTGTAAGGATATTTTATTTTTATTTTCAAGAATACGTTCTAGTGATGCTGAAGTATAATCTGTTTTCTTACTGTCGTCCGTTTTACTTTTCCGGTGTCGACTGTCATTTCGGCGAATTCAACCCTTCATAAATAAGTCTATTTTTACTAGAAAAAAAGGTAGAATCCATCCTGAACTTGTGGATAGGATGGACTGAGATTTGGTGTAGAGATATCTTGGATGTCATTAAGTCCAAAAATTAAAGTTGGTCCAATTTTCTTCAAATTTGCGGTGTTGTTGTTGTTATCTACCACACCAGATGTTCAGTGATCGAGCGAAGGTTTGTTTGAACCGCTCCATCGGTGAGATCCCCGTCCGAGCATAAATCGGGTGGCTGCAATATGTGGGCAGGAGAGGAGGTGGTCCTGTTCCCCCTCTTCTTTGCAGTAGCTACACATTCCATCCTCTTTTTGTAGTAATTGGTCTTGGCAGAGTTCCCCGTTCTGACTGAGCTGAGCCATGAGGCTCTCTTTATCTTACCATTTGTAGACTTGCTTGTCACTGAGTTGGAAGTCATATCTGACAGAGCGTCGGATGTGCGCTTTGGCGGAATCCCAGTCGTCTAAACCTCTCCCTGATCTTTACTTGAGCTCTCTTTTGCCTTCGATTCCAACATGGCGGGGGGTCCATTGGATAATAAGTACCTTTTTCGTGTTCGCTGTCCTTCTCAGCTTCTGGATTCCCCCTGTTTTAACAGTTGATTGGCTGTCCGTGAAGATGGTGACCTTGCTGTGTAGGGACTCGGTGACGCAAATCAAGAAAATAATTTTGAAAGGATTACTATTGATTATCGTATTTTTTCGGGTGGGGGCACATTAAATGGCTCTAAATCCATCTTGTTCCAATTGGACATTTACATAGAATTAGGGAGGCATTTGAAATGTCCGGAATTCAAGAAATTTTGAGTTGATCTTGATCATGGTCGAGATTCGTTCAAAAATGGCATAAAATATAAAATGATCTTTCTGTCTACAGATGTAGACTGTTCTGTGGCCTAATATTTGTTGTTTGATTTTGTATTATTTTAATGGATGCTTCACTTTCATGGTTGCTGGTCTACGAGACCCACTGTACTGTGGAAGGTTAATAAAAATGTTTTTTTAAGAATAACGCCAATTTGGTTTTTATTGATCAATGGCTCAATTGATTTATATTGGTTATTTTTACTGGTTTTGGAATGCTTTCCTGCATTGAAATTGAATTTGTGAAAATGCATTAAAATAGATTTTTCTTAAGATCAATTTTAGTATCAACTGACTTTGAATAAAACCATAAATTTTTTACTTTTTTGATATGAAATATACGAAAATTTTATATTGCTGAGGCTGTGATTTATACCTGGCTGATGACGCCTAACAAGGCCGAAACAGCTTTCCTGGGCTGTCACTTCGAGTTTTTTATTACTTCTTATTATCATATAGACTTTATACTTGGCACATATGAAGAAATTAAGCTTCCCCTTTTAATCTATAGCATTACCTTAAAATGTGATGGGGCTAGTTTTTTACACACAAATCTTCATAGCACTTCTGGAGCATTTATTTTAATGAAATTTTCCACGTCTGTGCACCAAAAGTAACTGTTTTGTAGTTTATATGGTGCAGGGTGAGTCAAAATCTTTGTGATATTTAGTTTAAAAAATTAGTTAAATATTCTGTACGTCACTACTTGCAAGTAGTACAATAATATTTAATTTTTTTTGCCAAATGACGCAGACTTTTGATTGAACTTGTAAGTAGATTGTTGACATATTTTTTAGCGTGCTGTTTTCTACTGTTGACTTTATATTCTTATATGACGTGAACATTGAGCAAACAATAAATTGGTCACCAGCAAGAAGTCATAATTTTTAAAAAGTCGTCTTGTCAATTTATTTTCTGTTAAATTGTTGTATTCACTAAGTCTTTTGTAAAAAGTCGTATTCAAATAGATTTCGACGTTTTAAATACAACTAAATTATTTAGGCCTTTTTTATTGTCAGATCTGGTTCAAGAACAGGCGCTCCAAGAGACGCAAGAAGGACAACAACGACAAGTCCTCCAATGACAAGCCTCCCGCATCATCAGCTGGACCAGTGCCCAACTGTTCATCATCAATGCCCTCACACAAGACCTTCACAGCACCACCTCTACCATCTCAGGCGTCTCTCCAACCTCCATTTAACTGGACCCTGAACCGTGCCTCTTCTCCGTCCTACACCAACAAGACGCCACTCGACGCCCATCCTCAGCCTGGATCGGGATTCACCTACTATCCCTCGCCCTCTCTGCTCCAATACCCACCCGCCCCGATGACCCAGCAGTATCACAACAATTGCTCGACATTGTACACTTCCACCCCCAATCAGCTGTTCCAGGCCACAGCGCATTCCGCCCTCAACCCAACCATAACTGTCTCTTCCCATCAAAACCGCCCGTTTCTTTCACCATTCTGTCAATCAACAGTTGCAAGTAGCGCCGGCTTGACAAATGCATCAAATGCCTCACTTCCCTACATGTCATCCGGCTCTGATCTGCTAGAACGTGCTAACTACAATCTTCTGTCGAGCATCCATACGTCCTCTATTTCTCCCACTCTGCTCGATCGTCAGTCACAGCACATTAACCCCTCCACCTCGGCACTGCACGTCCTAATGCCTTCGACCGCCGTTACAATGTCCTCACTTCAGCCAAGTCCGTTGGTCCACCTGTCCCCTCCTTTCCTCTCGCCGGCTATCGGGTCTCTGGCCTTCTCGACGCCCTACAAGCCCACCAGCGTGACAGGTGACCAGAACAACACCAGCGGTGGCTATTGTTTACTACAGCCGCCCCCCTTACTGGAGATGTCCAATCACAGCTATCTGCAGGATTTAATGACTATGTCCGCCGTAAATCAGGATGAGTCAAAAGTCGGCCTCATTTAGTAAAAATAAATTAAATATTTTATCATAAACTATTTTTCTGTTATTTATATATAAATTTTGATAAAATACAATACTACTTGCAAGTAATGCTGTACATATTATTTAAATTTAATTTTACGCAGACTTTTGACTTGCCCTGTAGTTGTATCATTTGTGTATTTATTTTATTTCGTTTTTCGGTGATACCATAGAGCAGTTTTCAGATAGTTTTGTACATAGAACATAGACATTTATCTTTTCAGTTTGTTGTACATAGAACACTTGCTAGCCATAGACATTTATCTTTTCAGTTTGTTGTACATAGAACACTTGCTAGCCATAGACATTTATCTTTTCAGTTTGTTGT
>JAUYWI010011232.1:0-19177 GCA_034780595.1 Parotoplana pacifica
GTCGCTTTTTTATGATTAAACATGGCTCTTTAAATACTTTCTTCTTGTTTATTTTCTCCTTAAATTACGTTTCTCTAAATTTAATTCTCTTATTTCATTTTATTTAAATTTTGTTAATGAACTTTTAAGAATTACTTTTATTACAATTTATTTACATGAGAACTTGAGACTGTTATAATATTTTGTTTGCTTTTTACTAAATTAACCCTTCATTGATCATCTTCTAATGAGGGGAGGGTATACCCACCACCCTAAAGTCATGATGGACTGGTTGAACTAAATTATTTAGAAAAATAACGACATGTACTCTTGGGAAATGTTACCACTCCTCCCCCATTATTACTGAGTCAAGAGTCAATACTATTAATGTATTTTAATTTACAGCAAAGTTACAAGTTATTGTTTGCGACAATACTGCCAAAATTCGCGAATTTCTCTCCAATGCCTCCAAAACTCCTAATTTGCGTTACATTATTGCTATTGTTGACATAACTGAAGAAATTAAGTCTATGGCAACCAGCGATGTCAAAGTTGTTTCTTTTACTGAAGTTCAGGTATGTATTTACAGGTTATATAGCAATCCACGAAATAGATGTTAAAATGCAATCATTTTTTGAAAATACAAATATGAATGAAACATATTGTGTACAAGTTCACAATCATTTTACATGCTAATTAGTCAACTAAATGTACGGCATTAGGTTTTAAAAGTATTGATTATTTTTACTTTTTGGATTCTTGTTTGTTGTGGTGCAGGTCGTGAATGTTATCTTAATTTGTAGTCCACTAATAGTTTTAGCCATGCCAAATATTAATGTGGTGTACCGACCAATTAATTATATTTAACATTTTGTTTTTATGGTGAACATTATAATGTACTAGTACATATGTGCATACTTACTATATATGGTTTTCGTGAATTTGCAATGATAATTAGTCAGGCATTGGAAACTCATAGTTCATTTTTCTGTGTATGTGACTGCTAGCAACAGGTATAAATTACATAACATATCTGCAATCCTTACTGTTAATTATAAAGTCTATTTTCTGTTTTCAATTACACTTAGTAAATTATATATTTAATGTTCACGTAGATAGGTATTGCATAATGTAATTTTTTAGGTGTTGATATGCTCATGATTTTTTATTTCAGGAAGCAGGAAGACAAAAACTTCAACCAGTGAAAGTAAGTGGTAAATCACAGGTTTGCAAATAAATCATTTTGATACCTACATCTTTAATTTTAAAAACAGTTTTGGAGCGAAAATGGTGATAAATACTGAGAAATCTTTTTTTCATGAACAATTCATTAGAGATTTTAAAAGATCGATGTTTGTTATTACTTTTAGTCACCAAAACCAAGTGATTTAGCCACAATCTGCTATACTAGTGGGACAACCGGTATGTTTTTGTTTATTCCAATTACTCCTAATCTCTTTTATTTGGCTGTCTATGTATTAAAGACTAAACAGGTCAAAAAGTGTTTTAGCTCAACCCCTAAAATAAGTGAAATCATTTTTTGGTGTTAGCTCTCACTATATAAATGTTATTTTTCGTTTTTAGATAAATGGTATTTTAAAATATTAGAGCTAATAAAGTCAAAATTTTATAAAATGCTATAAGGGAAAATTACTTGTAGATGCGCAATTTCCTTAATTTTGCCTGAAAAATTTGAATCGGTAGTACATATTTATTTTCAGATGTTTATTGACGTTGTTAGCTCTAATATTTTAAAACACTATTTATCTAAAAAGGCAATAACATACACTCAAGAGCAATAAGAATCACCCATTGATACATATCAATTGAATCGCCACCCTACAATTGATAGCTTAAATAGGTATAGATTTATTAAAGATATATAAAGAATTGCTTGTTGCTATGCCAAAATATAGGTGTCCTAGCAACAGTTGCTAAATGGAAAATTGATTAGAAGTTCATATATATGGTAACTAAGGTTTCATGATATTTAATAATAATAAAAGCATTGTTATATGGGATTTATTTTGTAAAAAAATCATTGTCGCTATGCAACATTGGTGTCTCTAGCTTCCTAACAAAAAACTATACGAATTAAAAGTTTGTATATCATAACTAAGGTTTTACATGGTCAAATACCCATATATTTGTAAAAATAGCTTGTTGCTATGTCATATTGGTGTCCCTAGAAACAGTTGTTAAGTGGAAAATTGATTAGAAGAAAGTTCATATATGGTAACTAAGGTGTAATGTAATACCCATGAAGGCATTGGAAGTATTTGTAAAATGTCATTGTTGCTATGCAATATTGGCCTCCCTAGCAGCAGTTACTAAGAAAAATTACCTTTAAAAAGTTTTATATTTCATATATAGTAACTAAGGTTTCATGTTGTCAAATACAAAAAAAAAACACTGTTAAAAAAACTGTTGTATTGGCGTCCCTAGCTACCGCACACAACATCTGAGAACGGATTTTTTTCTCCTTATCCCAAGTTAGTCTAGGTTCCAAATTCCATTAAAATCGGTTAATGTTTAGACTATGATATCGGTGCTGAAGAAGAAGGAGAAATAAGACAAAATAAGAAATAGCCAGATTTTGAGATACTGTATCTACTAGTCCGATTTTGATCAAATTTGGCACACTAACTTAAAATCAGAACCTAAACAAATGGCATAAATCTAAATTCAGGAAACCATTCCACCTTTTAATGAGAAGGGATCAAAAATGGCCCATTTCAACGATTTCATTTTGCCCATTATGCAAGGCTGAGCTAGGGAGCTAACAGCCAAATTGCTATTGGTTTAGATTTCTTAATGATCTTTCAATTCATGTAAAGTGATTTAATTCTCAAGTGACTCATAGTAATTATTTGTTAACACTCATGTACTATGAAAATGGAAATTTATCCGATGGTAGAGAGCATTACAATAGATGCAACAAATTAAAAGTTATTCTGAACTAAGAATTGAACTACTATCTCCTGAATATTCTATAAACATAATTATAGTCTTAGTATCAATTATGTTTTTATTGAATATTTTAAACCCAGAGGTACACGTTACTTGTATCTCTTTTTTATTAAATGGGACAGTAGAATTTAAAGTTCTCCCTAATATTTTGCCTTCTGAAACATCAAGTGATTATTAAGAAAGTATTAATTAAATTAACAGGACAGTCTACATTAGATGTTTCATAATTGAAATACAGTTTTTTGTTGTTTTTATTCCTTTCTACTTCTGAAGTCTAGCATTCTTTGGCTACATTTTATGACTCATTTGTCTCCATACATCTCAATTTTATGTAATGTTTTCGATTTGTTGACTACAAGTTTCTTTTTTGGTGATTTTTTTAGTCATTTTGTTATTGAATGAAGGAACCTGGAGTAACCAAGAACTTTGATGAACTTAATGACATATTTAGATTCTTTTTGTCTTTGAAATTGTAGTAGATACCTATCAGATATTCACCTTTACTTTTATAACCTTGATAGTTTCATGCTTTTGTCTTCACATTGATTCTTATACATAGTACCTTTCCAGATAATCTGATAAATAAACTGATCTGTTTACACATCCATTCATTATTTTTTTCTGTAGTAATATGTGTTAATATACGATAAATTTATTCTATGGTTAAGTAAACAAAACCATTTTATTTTTGAATGATAAGATTTTAAAAGAATATACATATTATGTTTTAATTATGTCTATTATTTAGGTAATCCTAAAGGTGTAATAATGACACATCGTAATGTTACTGCTGATATTACTGGACTATTTACTAATATGATTCAGGTGATTTGGGCATGTATTATAATGTGTCTATAGCTTTTATATTGGATTGGGATTTGGATTATTGTTTTAACATTATGTATCTATGTATTTGTGTGTGTGTGTGTTTACTAAAATGATTTTACTAAACGCTTAACTAATAAATTACAGTAGTATTGTTAACTAAGTGTTAAGAGATGCGTACACTACAATGTTTCTTTGAGATTTTGTTGTCTCAGTTACATTCAGAAATTTAACCGTAAAATAAGTATAATATGTGAAATACTGTTGTTTAATTTAAGATAGAAACTCTCCTGTTCATTAAATATATTATTTTTTAAGGTCATATAATTAGTTTCGGAAACAGTTATACATACAAATGAAAAGTTATCCGCATATTAGTCTATCTAGCTCTGTCAATAATTAAACTATTGTGATGTCGACTAGTGTCTTTTTAGCCATTTCTAAAGACCTACTTCTTAGTTACTAATTAATCGATGTATTTAACACCTATTGAGCTGCTGTTTTGTTGCCCCTGAATGTTCTCTTTGGAGATGGAGAACTAGCCATTCACTCTTTTGGTAGAAATTTAGTCCATAAACTCTTGGACTACTTTTAAAAAGGCTGACTGACTATAGAGGACCATATGAATACTAGATTTAAATGAATGAAACGTCATAATGTTGATACACTATGTATCTGAAAGAATACATTGATTTTAATTACCTAATTTATTTGTGACAAGTAAGTAGGTAAGTTACATTATCCTAAAGATCAATGAAAGTTATTCATCGGCTGTGTGTCGACGACAGGTATAAATCGGTAGCGCGACTCAGTACAAGCGTCAAAATAGACAATTGAAACCACAGATTAAATAAATTTTGCTATAATAGCTGGAATATGAATTTCACTTGTTGTTTCATCTTTTATTTGATGGAGATAGATACCTTTCACGAAATTTTGTATATTTATTCATTCAACAGATTATCCAACTGTACAGCGAATAGGTACCTACCAAGGAGATTGAATATACTTCAATTTCTTTGGCACCTACCTACCTACATCTAGGCGGTTTGAAAAAAATCCTATTTAGTATTGATTTTAAAGAAAAAAGGTTAGTTTTGTCTCTTCATTTCGAACTACAGAAAATGGCGCCATTCTGTCAGATACTATTTTTTTGTGTGAAAATTTGACATCACGTATATAAATAATTAATTTGATGACCTATATTGAACATAATTTTTCATTTATGGACTTTTAATATATTGTCCCGAAATAATATGAGTAAAATTTGAATGTAAATAATAGTATGAGATAACTCTGTATGTCAATATATGTATCCTGTGCCTACAATATGAAAGTTAATGGATTGCTTTACTTGTTGCCTAATGCCGTGTTGAATTTGGATGTTGTTATGTAGATTCAATTTCAAATTATTAGTTTAAATTATCCTTGGTAATTGACAGTTTCTACGGAGTAGTTTTTTTTATTACTCCAGACTGCTTTGAGCTAGTTCTTGAATGTGTCTGTTAATTAATACCTTTTAACTAACCCTTTATGAATCTTAGTATTTACGGTATAGTTTTACCACAGACATAGAAAAGAAAAAATGTATTGTTTTGTGTTTTGTATAACTTTAATTTTAAATTATTCAGGTACTCCCAAAGGTGTCCAAATTAGCCATCGTGGCTTACTCGCTTCTATTAATTCATCTCTTATTTTTCTTTTTGGAAGTGTGAGTATATGCGGTTTAGTTATTATATAAAATTAGTGGAGTATGCTTTCCAAATTACTATGATCATGCTTTTTGTGGTCTGTAAAATTCAGGTGTCTTCTTAATTATGAGCAAATTTGCCAATATCCTATCATTAATACTAATTCTTTAATTGTATTTTAATTTTATTTCTACAGAAAGGGTGTATTAGAATAAATCATGATAAAAGTATTACCATTAACGTCAGTTCAAAACCTTATATGGTGCCTAAATGACTGGAATATTTCATTGATTTACATAGGTACAATACGGCTTGTGTTTTAAAAATGATTCTTTTGTGTTTGCTCTTACAGTTTATTATTATTATTTTAATCACAAAGATAATACACAAACAACCATATTGTATAATATCCATTTTATTAATTTAATTATACTAATCTTAACACATTTTAAATCTGATCCCCCAAGGTCACCTGAAGGCCTCCTGAAAAAAATCGAAGTTAGCCAAAATGTATTTTTACAAAAAAAGATTCTGAAGTAAAAATAAGATCAATATTTAGTAGATATATTACAAACTCATTGTATCATATATATATTGCGATTTTAAAAATATTGATTTTTGTCCATAAGGTGCAACTAAAAAAATGAAAATTTTAAATTTTTCCATAGAAAAAAATATGAGAAATGTGCTAAACATCTAAAAAATTTCAGACGAAAACATTCCAGGACATCGAAATTAAAGGAAGAACGGACTTCATATACATATAATAAAATTAAGGAATGCACAAAACACCATTTGATGAAGGATGCATTATTCAAAACAAGGAAGAAAAGTTACTCACAAATGAAACTGAAAGTAGAAATTGATTGAAAGAATACATTGAAGATCTCTATAACAAGACAGTGAAACCAGACTAAAAAGAACTACAATTATTAGAAAATGAAGAAAAAATAGACGATGACTCCAAAGGCTCAGCAAACCTCCGCAGCGAGATACAAGAAGCCATCCAACATATGAAAAAGACTAACGGCAAAGGAGCGGATAACATACCATCTGAATTACTGAAAGCACTTGAACCAACTGCATTAAAACGGCTTACTGAATTTTTCAATGACATGTACAACACAGGAACATAGTAAAAATCAATTGTAATACCATTAAAGAAGAAACCTAATGCAACTGAATGTTCAGACCATAGAACATATTGTGTCATCATTTATTACGTACGCAAATTCTTAACAGTATTTGTACTCCCCTCCCTCCTGTACACATTTGTACACAAAAACACTTGCCCCCCTCCTCATGCGTACGTACATATTTGTCTAGGTACCCCCTGCAAATAATGATGTCCATAAGAGAAATGCCTATTATACATTATTTATGCACGTTATGCACCTACATAAAAAGCAACAAATACAAATTAGTATTCAAAAATGTTTTCAATGAGAAATACAGAGCAGTTTGCTATTTATTATTTTATTATATCCACATTATTATGCAGGTAGATACAAAAAAAAGTATACAAATAGTATTAATTTAGGTACGTACTAACTGTACTTTGCTTAGAGTCATCCATATTATTCGGTTTGTAAAATGTAATTTAGAATGCGTACGATGCACAACCGTGTGGAAACTCCTATTATCTTGCTTACTTAATAAATGGACAATCTCTTTTGGGGTCTGGTGGAGATGATGAGAGACATAGCAAGATGTGTTGGGGCTTGGTGGAAGTAATGAGGAGGCAGACCATGGTGTATTGGGACCTGGTGAAGGTGATGAAGAGACATACCAAGGTGTATTGCGAACAAACGTGGGTGATAAGGAAGCAACCCAAGGCTGTTGGGGCCTGTTGGCGGTGATGAGGAGAATTAGCCCAAAGCGTGTTGAGGCATGTTGGAGGTGATATGGCAGGAAACAAATCAAGCAATATTGATCGATTATTAACCAATTTTGAATGTTAAAAGAATATAAGAAATCGCAGTTAGAACCAATATACTGTACGCCAAAGTTGGCTTCAGCATAAAAGCTCATTGTGAAATTATTGCTAACGTAAATATCTATTAAAAGTATGTACCTCATGAAATAATAAAAGTCAGGAAAGGGCACTTTCCAATTTATTTCACTGCTTGTTAGAAATGATTCCAAATATAGCTTGGATTTTAATTGTTTGGTTATTTGGTGTTATTAGATAATATGTACCTATATTTTTACATTATGGTTTTAGAAAATGTCTATTTTTAAAATTATTACAGATTAAAGTTGTTATAAAAGTTAGTGTTAACTAGATTAGATATGACAATATCATAATCCATAAAAATTTGTGAGAATAAAAATTCCCTGTTATTTTTTGTTTTACAATAGGGCGACATTCAATTTCGTACAGATGATGTGCATATCTCTTATCTTCCTCTGGCCCACATGTTTGAACGAACTGCTCAAGTACGTTATATTATAATGTCCTTGGTACCTACCTACATTATACGTTTATAGAAAATAAATCTAATAATTTTACTTTCGGCTGATGATAAAGTATACAATTATTGATCTAATAATTATAAATAAATTTATGAATGATAAAGGATATAATCGGACTATTTAGAAACCAAACCGCCATCTTAGTTGTATAACTGTGTCAAGATACATAATCGATTTTGTTCTCTCCGTTACTCTTTCCTTTTCACTTCCCAGATTTCTATTTCCAACAAGTACCTAATCCTGCTCTTATCACAAGTTTTGAAGAGCTATCTACCTCAGAGTAAATTTCTATATATTGACAAAATATAATACATAATACATACTTTGTACTTCTGGAACGCACTTAATTTATTTTCCGAAGTACACATCACGCGATTGTTGACCTTGTATCCTTGCTTTGAAATTTAATTGATTCTTTGTCATTTTTGGTAAATGGATTGACGCTGATATTTATATCAGGTTTTTGTTTTAAAAAATGTAAGCTTATATTGCAGTGTTTTAAAGTTTTCTGTGCTTGAATTTTGGATTGTGTATGTTTACATTAGAGTTTATTTTCAATAAATTATATTTTACAAACTGTGTCAATAAACTTGCTAACAAATTTATATGAAGTCGATTTTCTACGTGTAATTAATTGAACTTTGCATTAAACATTAAACTTTGGAATCCTTTTTTAATTGATATTCATAGGGTACTCATATTTGAATTTAATCAAAATTAGACTAAGTCTATTTGTCATGTACATATTAAAAAAATTTTTACTACATATAATACTAAAGTGAATTTTGTATAAAGACACTTTATCGTGTGTCTATGACTGTGAATGGCACCACATTTTATTTCAATGTCAAAAATTTCCTATAATAGACACATGTAAAATTGATATCTTTATTGCATCAAACATACAAAAAAAATCTGGCAAACCTTTGACAGTACTAACACTATAGAATTGAATATAATCTAACCAAAAGATGTGCAAAATTATGGCTTCAACATAAAAACAACGACTTTTCAAGATCAGATCAAAACTATGAAATCATTTGCATCTTGTTCTACACCTAAGCATGATAAGATAGTCGGTGATTGAAAGTACTTTTTAGTTCATTCGAAAACCAAAATATTTGTAATCCATAAAACAATCCAGTCAGAAATGAAAAATATAAAGTTATTTAAAAGGCAAAACAATAACAAGAAATATGGTTCTCGGAATTCTATAATGACCAAAGTTCAATTATACTTCAAAATCATGAAACTAAAAAATTCGAAAAATTTCCACTTAGAAACTATTGCTAGGCTCACCGATGTGTCATAGCAAGAAACAAATTTTATATAATTATCATTTTAAAGATATTTGATTACATATCAACCTTAGCTAGTATCATCACTTTTGGAAAACAACCACAAATTAATATGAATTCAATATTAAAAGAATGGAAATTAAAGACCAAAAAGTATGTTAGCTCAACCCCTAAAATATGTGAACTGATTGTTGGGTGTTAACTCTCACTATATGAATGCGTTTTTAATTAAATGATATTTTAAAATATTAGAGCTAACAAAGTCAGTAAACATCTGAAAATAAATACTACCAATTCAAATTTTTGAGTACCTAAGAAGCAAATTTAATGAAATTGGGCATCTACAAGTAATTTCCCATATAGCATTTTATAAAATTTTGACTTTATTAGCTCCAAAATTTTAAAATATCTAAAAACGAAATAGCACGTTTCAGCTAACACACTTTTTAACCTTTTGGGTCTTTAATTTGGAATGGGTTTTAATGTGAAATTAATTAAATTAAAATGGACACTAAATTTATATAAATCAGAATTATCAATTAAGCAGACTGACGCAGAAGTCGCGCCCCATCGAGATATATACAAAATATGCTATTAAATGAAAACTGTTGTATTAAACTTACATGCTTATGACAGTAGGTGTTCGAATCGTTCAGCATTGAGTTCAATGCACTTTTGTACTCGTTTTCTAATGGATGTTCCAATACGGTTAAGCATGCTGGAATTAATGTTGGCACACTGGACTCGGATTCTCTCTTTAAGTTCGTCGATATTTCTTGGACGTTGGCAGTATACGACGGACTTCAGATGTCCCCACAAAAAAAGAAATCAAGAGGCGATGAATTTGGTGAGCGAGGTGGCCTTTCGATCGCACCGCGTCTACCAATCTTTGAATTCATGATTTAGAAAATCCCGCACAATGATTGAAAAGTGAGCTGGTGCTCTATCTTGAAACCATGCGGTGAAGGTTTCAGCCAGTGGAAGGTAATCTAGCATAGGCACCAAGAATATTTGAAGCATTCGAAGATATATCTCTCCATCCACATTTGAATCAATGAAATATGTTCCTAGTAAATATTCATCCCATATCGCTGCCCAGACCATCACTTTTGGATCATTTTGGACATGAATAGCTTCCATCCAATGTGGATTTTCACTGGACAAGTATTTCGAATTGTGTCCGTTTACAATACCGCTCAAATGGAACACTGCCTCATCAGAATAAATTATATGCTTATAAAAGTTTTGATCCTGTTGTTGAAACCACTCAATTCTATGCAGCTCTTGAGTTAAGAAAACCTTAAATGGATGACTTTGTTCTCGTGTCGTATCTCAATACTGCGCCTGGAGACTCCAGTTTCGAGTGACAACCTTCTTGTTGACTTTTTGAACCAAAACTGCTGCTGAGGTTCCTTCATTAGTCAAACTTATTGGTTTTCCTGGACGTCGACTATCGTGGACACTTCCACTTTCTATAAAACGTTTGGGTGATGTTGGTTAAATTGTTCTGCGACAGAGCGATTTAGAAGCACCATCACATCCAAACATAAAAATTAATTTCACTCTTCTTATTTTATTTTTTCGGTCATCACATTAATGTATAAAAGACGTTATCAAATTATAATTCCTTGAATTTCTGCATTTGGAAATTCCAGCAATTTTTTCTTGGAATAAGGCTATATTTAGATCTTTATGGATTGCATATGTCCCAGAAAAATTACTCAATAAAAATAAAATTCCGGTAATGTCCAGTTTTTTAAATTATGAATGAAGAAGACAAACCATTTTTTAAATGACAAAGTATTATCATTTAATACTGTTAAACATTTTCAATGGCGACAAAAAATTTTTTTTTTCAAATGTATAGAACTATACGTATTACAATACAGATAAAAAATTAATTTACAAAAATAAACAAATAATTAACAAACAACATCTTTTATACGCCTAGAAATACAAAAGAAAAAAATATAATACAAAAATAAAATTTTAAAAAATTAATTAAAAAGTTTCAAGGTATAATTACATTTATTAATAAATACCCTTAGAGTTCAGAATAGGTTTTTAAGATCAAAATAGTTACGAGTATGAGAAAGAATTTTAAAACTATTAAAGATATCATTATGACAGTTACATCCAATAGATGGTGATGATTACTAGAGTCAGATCTAGATTTATGTTCCTTAAACCTTGTGATCAAGTGGCGACAGGATTTGCCTATGTACATAGGCTTGTTCTCAACACGAGAACACTGAAAAGAGTGAACAACCATTGATCTAAGTAGAAGAGGAGCTTTATACTTGAGAGAAAAATAGGTAGAAAGTTTCCTAGTTTTAAAAACCAAATTGCATGACAGGTCATAAGATTTACAAAATTACTTGAATTGTTTAGAAAATTTATCAGAACATTGACCAAAATAATCTAAAATAATAACATTATCATACATTGGAAGAAAATCAGATTTAGTGTTAACAAAAAAATTGTTGATAAATCTTTTAATACAAGACTTTAAGAAATCAATAGGATAACCATTACAAATGAAAAAATTCTTTAACTTGTCAATTTCTTTACAAAAAACAATCCAAGAAGATGAAACAACATAAGCCCTATTTAATAAACAATTTAAAATACCAATTTTATATTTGAAAGGACACAGCATAGAAGTTAAGAAATAAACCAGTATAAGTAGGTTTTCTATATACCTCAAAAGTAAAAACATGATCAAAGATTGAAACAGATACATCCAATAAATGTAAGCATGCATTTACAGAGTATTCAATGGTGAATTTTAAACTAGGATCAAAAGAATTAATTCTTTTGAACCTAGTTTATACTGGTTTATTTCTTAACTTCCATGCTATGTGTCCTTTCAAAAATAAAATTCTAATTATTCCTGTCTTGAAGTTTTTAATCCTTGATAATAATGTCATCATTTCGATATTTTTACTTCAGATTTGTGAACGTCGTTGGAACATTTTATCATAAACATTCATTACAGACGAACACTTTTGTTGCATTTATTTATGTAAACTTTCTATGGTATCTTTAAACTTTACCAGTTATTTGTGTTTGTAATTTTAAAATGACTATAACTTATAACTTCAAAAATGTAATTTAAATTTTCCCTTTAGTTAATATCAATAAATATCAAACGAAGAATAAAATCTTTACTGCAGACAAACAGGCAAATATATATTTGTTCATAAGCTTTTATTTATTCGAGTACTGGATTTCTTCAAAATGTCTCCATAACTAAAATGAGTCTGCCTGTCATCAAATTACCTGTTGTTAATACCTCAACTATCATTTATCAATGTACATCCTGAGTGCAGTTGCACTTACATATGTGAAAATAAATTGTAAATTCGTAAACAAACCGAAATTAAAGGTGAAAATCTTGGTTTACGAATTCCCTTTTTGACAAATATATTTATGTTCAGGATTTCAAAGAAAACTAATTCATATTTTTTTCTATGTCAAAATACAAGTTTTTAAAAATGGTTTGTTCTCAGGTCGTACCCTATAGGCAAAAATCAATATTTTCAATAACCCAGCAGTTATGTATATGGTACAATTAACTGTTTGCAGTATATCTACCAAATATTAATTAAATTTATCAATACTTGACTTCAAAATCGATTTTTGATAGTTTAGTTATTTTGATCTAACTTTGATTTTTCAGAGGTCCATCAAGTGGTGAAAATTGTTTTTATATCAAACAATCCACAAGAGAATTTAGTATACTGATATTAAATTCCATTCCAATCGGTTAAAGTGGTTTTTGACCAGCCCGATTTGACCAAGAAGGATTAATGCTTTTCTTTTTACCATTTTATTATAGTTTAGTTTGCCATTTTAGTTTTCATATTATTTGTCCCTCATCTGTAGCTTTTATCTGGTTATGTAGGTAATATTTAAATTAGCTTACAGATTTTCTAATTTAGTTATGTAGTAATTCCTGAAGAGATCTACATACAGGTACTTGAATAACTTATGAACAAATACCTCATTTGTTACCTATTGGCATGTAGTTTGTATTCCCGTGGTATTAATGAATCATTCATAAATGTTGTTTGTTCAAAGAAGAAAAAAAGTATTTTGAAGACAAATTATCGACAATCCAAGAAATGATTATTTCAACAACATTTGAAAAAAAAATCTATTGATATTTCTATTAAGAGACTTAATATAAGCATGATAATATGTATACTCACAGAAAACATCAAAATATTGAGAAAATTGTTCTCGTTAATATTTTATAAACTGAAACAAATCTATTTTCAACATCTTTTTCCAGTTAATAAATTTAATAGGTTTTGTATTGATCGTGATATATACCTAGAACAAATAATTTCAAAGTGAAAAGTTGTTTTAAAATGTCTTTCTTTCATCTAATCGAGTGCCTGACATACATACACCAAAACCACTGATTTTTCTCAAATAATAGCTATTGTATTTTAGGAAGTTACCTTTCTTTGATTTTTGTTAATGTTTTCTTGTGTAGAATAATCATCTATTGCTATTTCTAGTCAAGCGCATGCTTCATCTGTTACATATAAAGGTAATAATCTTTTAAAATACAGTTTTTTTAATGATTTCTGATTTTTATATTAATCGTGTACCAAATAATTTTAGGTTTGGGATTTGCGTAGTTCACTTATGGTACAGCAACTTCACCGTCATGCTGAAATGGCCCAGTGTGTGGTTTTGTTAGGAGATTTCATTTTTTCAGGTGGCGATGATGCTGAACTTAAGGCAAGTAGAAACCGACTGAACATCCTTTGTCAGACATAATTTTCTTTTTAAATATTTTTAGCGATCTATTTCAGGCTGATATAATGTTAAATATGAATTCGAACACTTAAAACAGTTCATAGATTACTGATGTATAGAAAACATAATAATCAAATACTAAGTTCAAATTAATATAAAAAATATAGATACTATTTCTGTCTATGGTTAGTGTTTCTAGAAGAACGGGATTGTCCAGTTCTTGGAAAATTGAAAATCTCATAGCCAAACATATCATTTTAGGAACAGATACAACAATAATTAGTGAAGAAACTTTGACTCTAACAGACTTCAAGAACATTTTTCAATATAGCTTAGTTGATTATTCCATAACAATTTATTATATCATGAGAAAAAATGTATTGGTTTGCATTTAATGGAATTAAGTACGAAAATATTTATGCTGTAAAAAGTAAATCAAAAAGCAAATCTACATTAATTGGCTGATGAGTATTGTATTAATCTGAAAGCAGATATGTCGATTTTCAACTATTTAAAAAAAAGAATGAGCTATTCATTGTTTGCTGCATTTTCATCAATCTAATACATGAAATATGAATTGAAATATTTAAATAACATCAGGCCGTGAATTACGAATTACGCCGAAATCGATCGGGGAAAATGGACTCTTGTAGCTTTACACCAAAAAAACTACATACATTTTTTACACTGATATCAATTTCATCCTAATTGGTTGATTCGTTGTCCAGCAGTCTGACAATCTGTGCTACATTGGGGATGATTCCCCCCCTCCATAGGCCATAAATAAAACGATTGAAGTTATTTCGACATCAATCATATTGGAAATTTATGCTTTACGATTCTGTTCTTCAAAATTTATAAACCCAAAAATTTAAGTTATTTATATGAACTGATTTTTTTGATAAAATCAAATAATTGAAAAAATATTTATTTACAAATAAATTTATTTTTCTGTGTATTTTTTCTACTGAAATTTTGCTGAACAATTCAAGATGAAAGAATTGATATGTCAATAAATAGCTATCTTCCAAGGATGCTAAAATGTGATTTATCTCAGCATTAAATCCGAATATATTGTATGCCACTGTTGCCGTCATTTATGTGTTGATATTGAAATTTATAAATCTCCAAATTGCCTTCTTGTTTGGGGTTTTATTATTTTTCTGCTGGAATGGAAACATCAACCTCTATCTGATTAAAACATTCAAACGCACATATCCCGTATTTCATTATTTATGCGTCAATTTTGATTTGTAAATATTGCAAATTAGGTTTGAAATTGTAAATTATTTTTGTGGTATTGATTTTGTTATCCATTTTGAACGATATTTTCTCAGTTTATTATTTGATATCTGTGTATATTTCAATTTGTTTGATGTTGCTTCTATAATTTGGACAACTTAATTAAATTTTATTTTGAATATTTTGTTAAATGAAATTCACTTACTAATTAGAAAGTGAATTTCGTTTAACAAAATAATATGCATGGTGAAAACTAAGTGATTCTTATAATCGAATGTGGAGATATTTTTTGTAACATTAGAAACTCTAGAAGCGAACAGAAACAAGTCGAAATGCTAAAATATAAACTGTTGTATATTTTTGAGAATGTTGATTATGTTCTATATAAAACTACGCATTTGTTGAATCGATTTGATTTTGTTTCCTGTCATCGCTGTTAATTAAGCTTAATTGTTTCCAAGTTTTGTGTGCTCCTCCCAAGAATCCTTTTCCAATTTAGATGGATAGAAAACTTGGGATTATAAATAAAAGTTAGATTACCACAGAATGAACCTTTTTTTTATAAAAAAAAATGTAGCAGTTTCATTTTCGATGATATGATGCATGATTAATTTTGTTACAATACATTTGCTTGGATGGAAAAGTTTCAGATGTTTTTCGACAAATAATACAGATGAAAAAACACTGTTTTTTACAGAAATATTTTCTGTAAAAATTTGTTTTTATCTAGTTTATGTAAAATTGTTATTTCCAACTTGAATTGTGTTGCATACGAATATTGATAAATCAATGTCTTACGTTTATTGTTTCAGGTGTACAAATACTGCAATATCACCAATACGCGTTAACGGTTTTGCTTGCGGTTTAACTGCTTGTTTAGAAGATCTGCTAATGAACTCTTATATACCTAGTAGATTATCCATTTTAATATATAAATTTGCTTTTACATGCGTCTATTATTTAAAACAACTAAAACGGACTTTAGTTATTTTCTTTCTTAAATGATTAGATATGTTGCCTTATTTTTACTACTTCCCTTGTGTTTTCTTACAAGTACTCGATTTTGGTATCCAATTACATTTTCTGTATGTCATAGAAATGTGATGACCGTATACAATGATGTAATATCTAAGCAAATATTAAAGTTAAATATTTCATTTATTCTTCCTCATATTGTTTTAAATTCTGTTGTTCAAATAGAATTGACTTTTTAAAACATGAAAGTATCTGTATATATGATTTGGTTATACAGGGTGGCAATAAAGTTACTACAGAGAATAAAAAGCATTAGAGATTTAAATAACAATGTTAGTTCAAATTAAGATCCAATAAAACTACATTATTATTATTCATAAATATAGGTAAAAATTAAACCTGTTATGACATTAGATATTTACCGGTTTTCTATTTAGTGAATAAATTTAATTATTAATTGTATAATAACTTTATTGCCACCCTGTATAGTGTATTTTTCCCTATATACTAAGCTTTTGTATATTATGCCTTAATATGTGCTATTCCAAATATTATTTATCTATTTTTAACAGACTTATTTATATCATAGTGAGATTTTTACATATATTCGGAAACAATTTGTAAATAAAATATTTAGACGATAAAGCTATATATTTATTTTCCATTTTAACATTATGCATTCAATATTATGTGAATATTTTAGTATTTCTATCAATTACTACATACTAGATTAATTTATTTTAATCATGAGAAAACATATTAAATATATGTGTATGTACAATATAAAAAATCAACCATGAGAATTGTTCACAATATGGTTTTTCATTATATAATAAGATGTCTGATTGCAATCATACTAAAATTAGACGGCAAAAAACCTTGGGCCGATCCATTTTGGTTAGTTTAACATTCTCATGTTTAAAAACTCCCGTCTTAGAATAGCGTCTTCTAATTTTCATTGTAAATCAGTCAATGTTGTACGTATCTAATGTCCATTCATACTTTACACAATTGTTAAGTTTTTTTATACATAATAACACAGTAATAGATTGTACAAATTAAATCAATTTTCAATATATCAATGTGGGCGTTTGATAGAATTCGTAAAATGATTGAATGGTCGTTCATCAGAATTAAATTTAGTATGAATTCCAAAGTAATATTAAAAACAATAATTTAATCAAATACATGCTCTGCAAGTAGGCATAGTTGTGCTTCCCATACCAATACAAATATAGCAAACTATTTCCAGTAGTTTGCTGTCGGTATAAGAATGTTTCTAAGCACCTATTCTTTTGTACAGAGTGCTGGTCGTGTGGTTGGACACTTGACTCTCAATCCAGAGGTGCCTGGTTCTAACCTGACTATGTATGTACTCTGAGGAATTAGAAGTTAGTAACGCCTATGTTTGGTTTGGTATTTCTCTTCTGATTTATTTAATAATTTGATCGTTCATTGATAGAAAATTCTGACATAAGTCACCTAATTGAACCAGACACAAACAACGGCTAATTTTGTGACCCATAGGTTGCAAACTACAGTATCTATGTATTAGTTTTTTTCATACATTCTTTTGTTGTGTCATATCATTCGACAAGTTAAAATATTGTTAGTTTTTCTAATGACATTTATCTATTAGAAGGCAAGACTTCATGTCATTTACATTGGGCTTTACATGTCTAATTTATTATTTAATTAGTATACAAAGGCGCTTTCAGATATTGATTAATGACTGATTTTATTTATTAGCATAATATCTTGTACATATTGTAAGGAATTGTAATTTTTATATGAATTGGCTTTACAAATATAAAATGTTTAATTATATGTTTTCAAAAATTTTGATATGCATAATTATGTTGGTACTTAATAGTTTATATTATGTTTGATTTAGGTACTAAGAACAGTTTGGCCATACTTTAAAAAAAATTAAATGTATTTAAAACATTTCATGTGGACAAAAGAACTGTGCTCCTCCTTTTGAAGTACATGTTTAGTGAGAATAATAGATGAAGTTTTCAATTTTAGCCTAATTCTATTTTTCAGAGAACTGTCACTTTATTTTAGTCGTGGTTCAAACAACAACAAAAAAACAATTTTATATCATAAGATTTTGCAATAGCATTTAGTAAACGTACAAAATAATTTCATGCAAATTGGTTGTTGTGGTGTTTTAAGCAATCTGAGAATATGTAGGAGCCACCCCTTTTAAAGTCTATTGTAAAGTTAACGGATGTCACACACTTTTCTCTGTTTTTCGAAAATAGGCAATCCAATTAAATTATTGAATAAGCCACATCCATCTCAAATCCCTGAATGGACAGAAACGACCATCTAAAATAATATTAATTGATATGGATGCCTGTCTAATAAACACCTTCTAAATTTATTCATGAAATAAAATTAATAAACAAAATAGCATAGTGTCAGTGAACATTTTTGTAATTTATTCCTTTATTGCATCAATGGATATTGCAGATACAATTTTACAGATCGAAATGTATTACAATAAAAAACATATTTGGGTGACCAGTGCAAAATACGCGTATAAATTAGGGAAGATTTGTATCTCAAAAATACGCTGTATTTTGCTGGAAACATAAAATATTATAATGTATACATTGTAATGTGCACAGTTGTTTGTGAGATGTTGATTAAACTTTTTGATCTATATTTAATGAGTAGGTATAGCTTGCTCAAAACGTAGAAAGGAAACATGGATTTTAAATACCTATCGTTTATGTTATTAAGTTGTGTTTTGAAGCAGTAAGTACATAGGTATAATGAATAATACGATTAAATACATTTGAGCAATTATCTTTCACACATCTAATAGCACTGCGGGAACCATCAATTCATGGTGTTTGAGCTTCTGATTTATGGATCTTTCTAGCTCTTGAACACGAATAAAAGATTGCCCAGAAAGCTCTTCATTGATTTTTTGAAATA
>JAUYWI010011343.1:0-19168 GCA_034780595.1 Parotoplana pacifica
AAAGATACAGGTGGCAGAGATGAAAATGCAAAGGTGGTCTTTAGGACTGACGAGACTTTACAGAGTGAGAAATGAAACATTGTGGGAGAGGATGGCCATTGGTGAATTGAAAGGAAATTTGAGGGAGAAGGACGCAATGGATCGCAAGAAATGGAGGAAAACGATCAGAACCGATGACCCCACCTAAATGTTGGAAAAGCCAGTAGAAGAAGAAGTTTAAGCTCATTTCTATGTATACACCTTAATAAACAGAACTGTTCATAACAAAGAAACACAACGATATATGTAATACACATTAGGTCTGGTGATAAATATTTTTATGTTTCTTTGTTAAAATTTTTATTTGCTTGATTGAATTATTTTAGTTAACTAGGATAAATTAATCTCAAGGTCACATAAAATAATAAAAAATCAGCTTTTGTCAATAATTTGTTTTGAAATGCTTTTATTTTGTTTAAAATGTTTTGAATATTAGTGTTATGTTATTGGATTACCAACAATCTATGCGGTATTTACAATGTCAAGGATCAAAACATTATTGGAAGGCAACGTGAAATATCGATGTGGCAGGAAGGTATGTTATTTTTATAAAACAATCAAGATACAGTGCCAAATAATGCTGACAGCAAGTTAAAGTATTATCTATAACATAGATTCCAAATAAGTCTGTGCATTATTTATCATCCCAGATACTAAATATAAGGCCATGCAGAGCTTGGCTTGCCATATCTATTTTACATTCTAGAAAAGACAATCCCATTACCCATCCACTAGTTACAAGTATACACACAGTTTGTTCAATTTTTTAAACATGGTCTTAGTCTCATCAGACTAAAACCCAGTAAATAATAACTATGAATGTGAATTATTGGCAAGTTGAGAATAGAAGGTAAAATGAAATAATAGACAGAAAATGTCTTAAATAAAACATAGTTTTATGTATATTTGAAATAATTTTATATATATATATCAATACTTTTAAAATTTTAGTATACATACAATGTATATCTCATTGATGTATAGGTTGTAATTTTAATATAATTCAAATAAAAAGATATTAACTTTATAAAAACTGTTTTAGTCCCCATTTAATAATTCATGAAATATATTTAACCTTATCCCTACTAGAATATTTAATTCCATTTCAACCAAATCCCAAATGAAATTTTAACTAAGTATGATTACATTATGATAATAAATTAATTTTCACTATAGCATAAACTATAATCCTAAGTTAAATTTTCATAGGGGGATAAATCTCTCCCTCTCTAGTACCTGATGCCACTAAATACCCTAGTATAGATAATGTTGAATACAATTAATTATTTTGAAAATTGATTTAACTTAAAACAAGTTTAACCTTTAAAATTCAATGTAAATAACTTTAATTTTACATAGAAATAGAATTTGTTGAAGTGTTTTTAAGTGCATTAAAGTTGCTATGATATAACTTTTTGATTTTTTCTCAATCTTCCCTATAATTAAGTACCTCACATATTACCTAAAATAATTATTTGTGCTATTGTTTACTCACAAATACAACAATTCATTTTTAAAATTATATTTTAGGATTAATTCTTTCAATTCTATGGTCAATGATTTAGCTTAATTGAAGAAATAACCATTTTCCCAACAAATTTAGAATTTATTAATTAAATTAAAAATCTATTTAAATATATTAGAATGAAATTTCATAAATATGCTACCAAAGTGTCCAGAAGTTAATAAAATTGTACAGGTAATAATAATTGGTATTTTGACCATTGACATCCACAATGGTTTGGATTCTCCTTTGCATCAATACTACCAAAATTCTACTATATTCAGTTATGATTTCTTACACCCAAACTTGTTCTATTTTTCCTTGAGATCAGACAGTGATGTTGGCTACAGATAAGCAACCTTTTGTTTTATTACTTACCAACAGTTTTCAATTGTATTGAGGATGGGGGAGTTTCCTGGCCAAGGTCTGAATAATGTATAACCATTATCATAAAGCTACTGCTTTCAATGAGTGAACAGTGCTCCATTGTATGGAAACACAGTGCATCTTTTGAATTGGCATCCAAACAGGCAATTTGTCCTCTAGCAAAAGCAAATAAGTAGCAGCAACCATACATTTTCTCAGGGAGAAAGTGCAATGAGGCTCTACCATTGACACTGATGGCACCCCACACCATCACAGAGGGAGAGTGCTTGACATTAGGGATCACATATTTTGATGAATACCTTTGACAAACAAAATTTGTATAGTTTTTAAATTGTTTTACAGTTGACTTATTGTTAAATAAAATCTTTACCAACTCATCTGCAATTCATGTCCTATAAGTTTGATAGAATAGCAGATGATTATACACATTCTTTTGACTTAGTTTAGGTTTTTTAGCAGGTCTCCATTTGGTCACCAACACAGACTAGGCTTTAGATAGCATTCAAAAAATTTTTGTTTATACAGGCCAAAATTCAAAATATTTTTTTATGAAGGCTTAGGGTCATTCCAGTAGAATTCAACAAATTTAAATAGAGGTTGGTGGCACTATGTCTTAGATTTTGTTAATTTTTTACTATTATGTTATATATGATGAAAATAGATCATATTCAAAATTTTAGTCTTTTATCTTATTTACTTTCTAAATTATGGCCATTTAAAGAGTAGTACCAAGAATGTAAAAATTGCATTACTTGATCAAATTTGTATATTTTGCTATTTTCAAATGGGAGTTAAACTATTTGTTAAAATTAAATATAAAAGGCCACTATGTTTCATAATGGTACTGTTGCCAACCACTTTGAAGGCTACACAAATTCTTGGAAAGGCTACAATGATAATTTTAAAGGCCACATTTTCTGTAGCCATTCTGAAAGCCACTAAAATTTATCTAATGGCCACCAGTGGCTTTGAAAACTAAGTTCCATCAGCCAGGGTTACTTGTTACTTACTGATTAACTTGGAACAGGGCCACTTTTCAATTTAGATAGACACATGTTCATAACTACATTTTAATATTATTATACTTTTTTCAATCAATTTATCAATTCATTAAATATATTTCTAACGTAATTTTAATGTCCAAAGTAACATATATTTAGAAATAACTTACAAAACCAGTAAATGTCCTAAGAAACACAAAGCCTGGTTAACTTGAGGCAGTAACATAAAAAAATTTGAACCTAATTCAAAAATTCTATACTTATGCCATCTAAAGGCAAATAATAAGATCTATCATTTCAATGTAAGAATTAAATCAATAGCTTTTTAATAATGCAAAAAAAGGAAATTTAAAGTGTACCAAGTAACCCTATTTGACAGTTTTCAGAATACTGCTTTAGAGGAACTTTGTTGGCAAACTGGAGCAGATCTGGTTTTAATTTAGTTTCAAAGTGCTTTGGAGGATTTGGGGGTTCAGCAGCATACACTATTTACTCAAAATTGACCATTTTGATTTTATTGTTTAACTTGTTTAAAAAAATACCAAAAATAAAATATTTCATCTGGGGGAAACTTTTATAGCCCAAAGTCAAATTTTCCATCATTTTCAAAACAAAAAATCCAAATCCAAACCCACTGGGTATCTATTTGGATTTGATTGTGCAGGCTGTTAAAAAAATAAAAATTAAATATTTCATTAAGTGAAAAAATTATCAACTAAAGATGTATAAACATCAGAATTTTAATTTTCAAAAAAATCAAAATAAAACCTACTATGGTCTGTTTGGATTTTATTTTTTGGCTGATAAAAGTATTATAAAAATGCATAGACTAAAATATTTTACTAAGGTTCTTGAGATATCTGAGCAGGTCTGCTAAAATTGATGTTTTAATAATATGTTTTCAAATTCAAGTTAATCATTGAAAAGGTTTATAAATTAGCTATTATCAATTTTAAAATTTCATTTTTAATCCATTGTTTGGGATCAGGCCATAACTTGGTGAATCTCAATTTCAAATAATAAAGTTTATACAGCTAAAATTGCAGATAAGAAGTATATGACAAAATTGAAGAAATTTCAATGAACTATTCTAATTTTTCCAATCTAAATACACATAACATTTTCAGAAATAGGCACAGAAATTTTCATTACTTTTTATGTCAATATTTTTTTTCTGAAATTTTTCACATAGGTTGCATGTAGTCTACCACAGGTTTCATAGTTTAAAAAATTCATAATCTGTAAATAATTTTTTTAAAGTTTGGATTTCAGGTTGTCCCCTCTCCTTTAGTTGTATCACAATGCTGCTTTTCTTCATAATCATTCTGAAATTATTTAGAAGTAATTATGAAGGTTGTATACAATTTCCAAACCTGAAGCCAAAAGGTTTATACTACATGTGTGCTAGCTATACTGGTGAATTAGAATTTTGCTGTGTATGTATATCTGTTTTGACCATAGAGTGAGTAGGAATTAGTTTGTACTATTTATCTTAATCAAATGTATTGTGGTTGTTTCTTCTAGGTACTTTGTACATATTTCTAAGCATGCCTTTCTTAAAAAAGGAACAGATTTCTGAAGTTGTTTTTTTTTATTAATAAAAAGATACTTATTATATGTAATATAAGTAGGGTGGTGTTTACTCTCTTTAATGGCTTACCTAACAATATAAAATACTAGTTACATATTTGGTTTACAAAGTATAAAAAATAACCATATTCTAATGTATTTAATGTTAGTCACCATGATCTTGGATAAAATAATATAATATCAGTTTCATGCTTATGTTCAAACCATAAGCTATGTCTCTTGAAAAATGTTATTTACCACATCTCTTGTAATTTTTGCAAATCTGTTTACATTGGTGAAACCCATAGGACTTTTCTATCTAGACTAAAAGAACATCTTTCTAAACCTTGCAGCTCTGTTTTCAACATTTTCCCAACATTCATAACTCCCCTATCACTTTATGTAGACAGCATTTCCTTTAGAATTCTTTCATCAGGGTTTAGTGATTCTCTACAAAGGAAAGCCACTGAGAAAACGTTCATAAAACAATTTAACCCTTCAATTGATGTTAATTATACTCAGTAATTACTTTAGTATTTTATGTTTGGTTTTTTTCTTGATCTATGAATTGTCGACTTGATATTTAAATTTATTCATTGTTAAATATATTGATAAAGCCTTTGGTGAAATATCTAATTAACATTATAATTTTGATCTTTTGTCTAATTTTATTTCTATTATTTTATATACTGATATGGTTAACTATTTAATAGTTTATTTCACTGCTGCCATAAACTATAAACTGATATTTTATTATATTCAGCATTTGGATTGAATAAGACAGAGCTTAGCTCTAGTACAACAATGATAATTTCACCAATGTTAAAGATAAAGTTGGCAGTAAGTTGCCCCTGTAGAATTTAAATCTCTAGTGCATTTATAAAATCATAGACAAATACTGCATGTTATACATATCCATGATATTCAAAATATAGAGAAAAAATAATATTTTATTAAAACTAACTGAACTTACTTTGTAAAAATTAGGTATTTATGATTAAGTTTAGCAACAAAGAAAATAAACCAAGACTGTCAAAAAGTTGCTATTTTACTAGTTTTATCTGAGTATGTTTAAAATTAAGTAACAATTTATACAGTCAATACCATATTTTTTAGAACTATTGAATGTATCTTTGAACATTGAAAACACAACATTTTAATTATCAAAGTTACATAACTTTAAAATCTAGGTGGCAACAAATTGTCAGTCTTCATCATATCAGTGTTAAAATATATTTATCAGTTATTTGGGATCTCTGTAACAGGATGTTGTGAATCTGAATGTTATCTAATTTCTTACAATGTAGAATAAAGTGGTGTAAGTTTCTTCTTCTATGCAAAGAGGATAAAGATTTCCAGTGAATTCATTTAAATTATTTGTTAGATAGATTTAAACAATTTGCTCTTGCTACATATATTTTGTAAATTTATATTTATACTACTAGTTAAATAAATATTGTTTAGTTTATTTGATTTTTGAGGCATTATAAATAGATGGTTAATTGCTTTCAATAACAAAACAACTAAACTGTAACCAATTTAAATATTGATTTTGTGCTCAGGTAAGTTAGCTAGCTTTACACAAGAGAAAGAGAGAAGGAAGAATAACTACCAGCCATTAAAACAGTTACATGCTTGCAGATAGAATTTTATGGGATACAGAGTATGTTAGGTAGCTAATTGCCTCAGTATGATAATTAGCTACATGATCAAGCTGGGACCACTATTTGGTAATACAAATTGTTTAAGGCTTTGAAAAGCAAGAAAACCAGTAGCATATTAACAGAAATCGTGATAAAAGAACATAAAAAACAACTTGTTTTTAAATGTTTAAATGACACAAAAATGTGTGGTATGACTGAAAAAGTTAACTGACAGAAATTTTTTTATATCTCTGGATTATATTTTGAGTAAATTAAAATATTTCATTGATGACTTTTTTGTATAATGTCATTTTTCAAAATGGTGGCTTTTACAATGAAACATAAACATATTTGATACCTGAGTTTTGTTCCTAGAGTAAATAAATGTGTTACAAACAAAACTTACATACTTTATTAAAAAATTATTAAAATGGTTATTTATGAGTGATTAGCACCACTAAATATTTGTATGGATATTGTCTGAAAGTTCTTACTGTTTCTTAAAACTTTTTTAAAACACCAGATTTTTTCAGACTGTAATTTCTATTAACAGTTTGTTTTGGTAATGAAAGAAGCTATGTTATTTAATAACATTTATAATATTTTATATATTGCAGTGGAAGAAACGATTTTGTGTAGTTGGCAAAGCAAATCGTACTTCAGGTAAATTGTTATTGCTGGTTTTGGAATATGTACCTATATTTTTTTTTCTTTGAATTTTATGTTTATTTGTTCATCAGTGTTAATTTCTACCATAGAAATGTAACTAGTTCTATTTATTTTACTTTTTAAACTCCAAACTGTTTACAATCGGTCTATTAATTTGTCATGGATCTTCTGTAGATGTGGTACAACTCTACATACTAAAAGATCACGAAGAATTTCGACAGTTGCAAAATCTTCCATCCCCAGATGCTATTGAAGCTGATGAAGACACTCTTACTGAAGCATCAACAACTCGTGGAGTGGGCGGATTGGGTAGTTCCAGTGGTGTTGGCAACCTCAATGTTTCTGGTCCACGCCCTGTAGATGAGATTTATGGAATAGAAAGCGGACGACATATGGAAAAAGAGAGCAACGTTTTAGTTCTCATTGCTATTGATTCTGTTTATTGTATCGCTTTACAATGTCTGGAAATTATGTTTGATTGGACTGAAGTATTACGAGCAAATCTGATTGGTGAGTGGTTTGTATTTTAATTGAAATGTTTTTAGATTGATTACTTTTCATCTCACTTTAGAATAAGTTTGTATTTATCATAAGATCCTGTTCAGAACTGCTATTTTTGTTGTTGTATTTTATGTTATTTAACAATCTTTTAATATTCATGGATTTAATTTTTATTGAATTTAGATTATTGTTTATGGTTAACTAGAAAGAAAGATCTAGTTCTATTTGAGTCATGCTTTCTGTGTTTTATAAATTAGGAAACAATGCTTATAGGTTAAATTTAATTTGCCTTTTACAATCATTCACTCTGCAAAAGCGTGTTTAAATGTGTTCGGAATATAATAATGACAGTGATATGACAGAGGTGTATGTAAATGTGGTATTTATATGTGTTAATTATAAATATTCCTTGTTTAAACCTACAATTTGCTATTTTAAACTTCAACCTAAATTTGGCCTTTGTAGGCCTGGTTGTTATAGGTATATGGGTTAGTGAAGATTGTATTTTTAAAATTAAAATTAAATCTAATGCTGCAGGTTTAACAGTCAGCGCTATTTAAAACTACACAAGGAAACAAACGTCTTTGGTGAATATAAATTTATAAAATGTACCTAATTGGATTCTATCACGGCTACCTTGATTATAGGTACATTCATTCATACTCGTAGAAAGAGAGATAGACAATTCAACTTCACTTCGTGTAAGAGAGATAGATATTTATTTAACTTCTATGTTTATGCATAGATTAATGTGTTATTGTTGTTTGGGTTGTTTTGAAAAGAAGAGGATATCCCGCAAATTATGCTGTTGATTCTAGTAAACATGAAGTGCACTTTTATCACCCACTCATTTGTTTCGCTTATGTTAAATGAAGAAATTCTAAGTATTGTATTCAGTCATTTTAATCAAGCAGTTTATAAGACGAATACTCTTATACAATGGTGGGTACTGTGTGACGTAAATGTCCACGTTACTAAGTATATAGGCATACCTAGTGTCTGAGCTATATGTATCTACATAATGATTCCTTCAGTTGTTTTTTCCAGTGTAGGAAGCTAAAATAGGATGGAAGAAGTAATCTTAGTGTAATGAAATGAATTGAGATACGTATTTCTAAACAATCCGTTTTGTGTTCATTTCACATGCCTTGGTACACAGAGTTTTTATTTAATTAGCCACTTTAAACGATTTCAGGCCCACCCTGCCTTTTTATTGAGGGGGGGGGGGTAGAGTATATTTCTTGAACAAATATTTTTTATTAGATACATTTGTTGTTTAACAAATGTAATATTAATACAATTAGGTGAATATAATAGTTTTTATTATTATCATGATTGTTTAGACCGCACAGACTAATAATATATGTAGCTTACTGAATATAATTTATAAGTATTAGGTATTTAAACACATCAGTGTCTTTATTAGGATGGGTCTTTCGTTGTCAAACTGTTGTGGTCAGGCATACGATGGGGTGCCTCTAATTTTCAAGTTGTCGAAATGGGGTCGGTTGCCAAAATTTTCCAAATTGAATGCCTATCTGTGGGGCCAATACATTGCCTAGCACATTCGCTGGATGCGGGTGGGACAATTGGTTGCCATTCGACATGCCCTTGATACAGCAATTGAAATAATCAACCTCATTAAACCATCCCCCCAAGCTACAGATTTTCTAAAATCCATTCAGGAACAGTTTCTTGAAATTAATCGAAGCATGTCCAACAAAAGAGGCATTTAAAGCAATCTTTGATAATTATTTTCTCTTCTAGAAGCATTTGATATTGTGAGAAATGGACATGACGAATATGCTACAAAAGCAGCAGGTCTTGTAGTGTTAATGGAAAAAGTCAACACTTTCTTTGGATTCCAGCAGGCTGTTACAATAGGCCCTATGAAACTTACATGATGTCAAAATCTCTCTGTGGAGGATACTTTTTAACTATCCAATAATCAAAAACCACATCTAACTCACATGAGAAACGACGATTAATTTGATCGATTTTATGATAAAGTAGTCAGTGATGCTAATGGCAAAACCGAACCACTAATTTTACCCCGTAAGCAACGCGACCCGGCTCACTTTGACTGAGGCGCCAATGATGCCCATCATCATCACTATGATGTAAAATCACATTATCGACAGCACTATTTGAGCTCATAGATTTGTTGATTCAAGAAATCATTAGACGATTCGATCATCCCAACTATCATATTGTGTGTGATATTGAGCGTTTTTTATCGACGCTGCCAATGTACAGATAACAAAGCCTTTCCGATGAAGTAAAGAGTCTGTACAAAGATGATATCAACATGGATAAGTTACACATGGAAGCGCAAATGCTCCGCAGTATAGTCCAAGATAGCGAAGTCAAAAACCAACTAAGATTTCCACCATAGGTGATTTGAATAAACAAACTGTTACCAAATTGCTGCTATCCCACAAGCTCTTTTGTATTTATTTAACTATTCCGGTAACCACTTCAACTTCGTAGCGTACCTTTTCAACTTTTCCTAGACTGAAAACGAATCTTCGCTCGACGAAGACACAGTAACCGTTAAACCATTTGGTACTGCTACATATCTTCAAAGAAACACTTATTCTACTATTGCATCACACTTTATAAACAGAAATGAGTGCAGAAAAAACTTTTTTGATTTATTTTAAAGACATATTTGTTATTACCATTACTTCTGCTGTTTACTATCATTTTAGATTCCTGACATTTTTATTTTTGGGTTATTTGTTTTATTAATTCCGTACTAACTGTAATTGTGTTAGTAACCCCGACGTATATCTAATGTCTAATCAATAACTTATTCTTATAGTATTAAATCATATTTTGTACTATTAGAATATGTTTTCTAAATCAAAAGTTGATTGATTACATTGATGCCCTACAGTGTGTCTTTTTTATTCCTAAAACCATCAGGTGTCCTTCATTCAGAAATGACCCATCCAGAAATTAAAATGTTCCGACGTGCCTGGATATATATTTAACATGGGGCATGTGTGTACCAAATTCCAACACATGGGAAACAATGTCATTAGGGGATATAAAAGCGCAAAGCGTTAGTCTGAAATGGTAAAAGTAGCTTTTGAATTTTTCATACTCTCAGCCAAATTCACGTGGGCCCTTAACTTTTGGAGGAAAGCATATTTTCACATCAGTTGCGGATAAAGGGTGTGACCCAGGTCATAAAAATGAATATTTTTAATAATCCCGAATATATATTAGATAGTTGAGTGTTTATAGCTCTACCAGATATTAATCAATTCTATTACTATTTTGCTTCAGAATTGATTTTTTTTGTAAAAAATACATTTTTTATTTTGGGACAATTTCATTTTTCCAAAAGGTCGTAATCTTACCTTTATGTGGAAAAATCCTAGGGAGAATTTCGTGGGCATATTCCGAATGTCAAGTTAATCGATTCAGCCGTTTTTGAGCAATTTAGAAAACATTTTAGAGGGGTCGCTGCCCCCTTTTATCTGCTAATGGTTAACATCATAGAAAAAATGTAAATGAACTAATAGTTCTGTTGATGTATTATGTCTATGGTTAACATACATAAGCAATTCTGGTCTAAGTTTTCATTTTTTTAAATCTAGTGTTAAAAGTCAAACTTATAGATGGATTTTTCAAAATATTGATAGTTGACTATAGGGTGAAAACTGAGAGACAAATACAAATAATTTTTATTGATAAAAATGTTTCTACCCATTGATTTTTTTAATAACAAAAAAGATACGTATCGCTCTCCTTTGTAATTGTAGAAAATTTCATTAGATTATAAAAATTGACATAAAAATTAGATATTTAGTTAGATAGGGAAATGGTGAAATTAAATTTTCTACTAAAATATTAATAGTTGATTTGATATGTCTATTTTCTATATGATATGTGTTCTAAGTAGAAAAACCATCGTTTATCTAAAGGCAAAAATTGGGGTCTACTGATAAATATGTAGTTACATATTGAACAACCACAAATCGGAAATCACGGCATTTTAATGATATGTTTTACTTTTTTTTAAATAGTGTATTGATTTAATCAAAATTTTGATGATGCAATTGTATATGACAAATAAATCTGCTATATTTTCCTTGTATTTTAATTTTAATCGGTAGGATGATTGTATAAATGTATAGCTAGAAAATTATTTTGTTTTTATTGTCTTAAATGTGGAACTTTTGTATGCATTCAGTACATTTTATTCTGTGTAGTCCTAGATTTTTGTGCCAATTATAAGGTGCACTGTTTAACAATATTATTGTAACCTTGTGTCTAATCAACGCAGACAGACATGGTTTCGAAGTAATACAATTATTATTATAGTGATTTTTTTAAATTTTACAGTCATTTTTAAATGGAAAGATTATTTTCAGGTCTCTCTCTAAATGTTTTTATACAAATGAAATATAGCAAAATTGTGCATTTTAAACATCCTTTATTAATAATACATGGTTTGGATTTATATTTATGAACTGTTTATTTCCATATCTGTTACCTAATCTATAAAATTCTATGCCACATTTATGTCATGTTTAGTTTAGTAATCTTGTAATCCAACAATAACAATTAATGATAGTTATGATTGCATTATTATTAATTCTATGTTTCTCGTCACCTTCCATATTTTTATTATCCAAGATTGACAAATCGATTTTATTTGTGTATGCCTTCATGTTAAGTAAATGACACGAAAATAACACGATTGTTATTTGGGTGCCTATATGAAATTATTATTATTGTCTCCCTCGTCTCACTGTTAATCTATTCTATGATTAAGAAATTAAAAGTGGTTGAATTTAAATTATACATTTATCATAATCAATAAATTTGTACGTCTACATGGTTAAGTATTGAAGTTGTGAATTGTGTATTATTTGAATTGGTAACTGTAAAAAAAACAAGGAAATTTAAATTGGTAGAAACTGATAGCATGTAAACATAAAATGGATATATCACAACACAATTATAATCAAATCTAATTATGGTACCATGGTGAGCACTTTTTGGGACTATGGTTGCATTAATTGAAAGGCTGAGCGTGTAGGTATATCATTTTACTATTATTTTTTTGAAAATCAATTAACTTGAAACTAATTTAAAATAACAGACTGGAAATAGTCGTTAAAGTCGGTGTTATTTGTCAGCGGTGTTGTATTTTAAAATTTATAAAACATATAATTGTGTTGTAAGCGAAATATTTTAAAATATAAATTGGTACCTATGTTAGTACATGAACAACGTATAAGAAAATAATATGAAAAATAAATGATGAAGTGATCCTATTTTTGTGAGACTTGTTTATTATGGAAGAGTCACAAATTCTATAATGAACAAAACACTGGAAAGTTCAAGGAGTTACTACAATTATTTATATTGTATGTATCTATCCCCTTCCGTGAAGAAAGGAGTTTCTTTCCATTACATTTTTTGAATTTGAATGTGATAGATTGCTTTTTGTTAACTTGCTGGCATAATGATATCTTAAAATATTGTTATTGCTACATATTATAATATACATAAATATTGAGTTACTGATAATATGCGGTTTTTAATATTCGATAAGATTGAAAGGGTGGAATTTCATTTCTATAATACAATGCCATCTAATGTTCTTATATGTACAATTCAGATGTTGCATAATATACACTTGTTTTGTGATGTGTGTCTCAACTATGATGACAATTGCAAGTGGTTAGAATTTTTGCTATACCTATTTATAATGTATACCTACTACATGTTATAACTAACACAAATTTATTCTAAAACATAATATATTTAAGTCTAAAAGAAGATTTTGTGGTAACACTTTTATTGCTACCCTTCCCGATAGAAGTCATCATAATGTAGAACAACATTTTTCTTCTAAATGCCTGATGACGCATCAGCTCCTGTCCCTAGATATATTCTTATTTAGTAGGTAATGTGGAAAAGAATGATTCATTTAGGCTTAGCATGTGAAGCAATGTTGAACAATCTAATACAACACAACATGTACTGGCGGTTTATATTATGATTCAATACTATTAGTTTAGGCATATGAATATAGCTCAGTACTTGAACTCTGGGTTAGGTTTTTAAGGATAGAATACAATATATTTTATTACTATTATGTAAGCAAAAAGTACAACTTGAATTAGTATACCGTGTTCAAGTTGTATGTATCTGATAGATTGTTTTTTTAATACAATATACAAATTTATAGGCATGCCTATAATAGTAAAAACCGAATCTTTTATTTTGCACTAGGTACCTAGGTACAATATCATCTCATTCCGAATGAAAATTGTAATTAATTATTGTATGCTAGTATTTAGCAGAGAACCTATATCAATATTAATATAGTTTCTTGGGTATTTAGTTCTGCCATACACAGCTTTGTTGCCAATTTTGTATTTAGTGGCTTGTTTTCTATTTCTTTTCAAATAAATGAAAAAGCAGTTTTTTAGCTAAACTTTCTTCAGAAGTTTTATATTTGTACGAGTATAATAGTAATAAATTTTAATCATGTGAAAGAAAGGTGTCTTTTGAACAATATATACACGACGATATACTACGATGAATCTAAACTTCTTTCCTCTGTTAGAAACATAGCCAATGCATTAAGTTTTTAAAATAGCTACTTTGTGAAGGAATTTTAATTTCTATATAATTTAGTGAACAGTTTAGATATGGATTCTTTAGAAACATTAAAAAATATAGTACCCACATATTAACAATTTCTAGTTTGCAATACGGCCTTAGAATTATATATTTTCTGATGTTTCACAAAATATCTGAATTTTTAAATTTTATTTTCTAGACCTTCCGTTCCACGCGACACTCTTGAAATCTGGTGATGGCAGTCGTTTACATGCCCGGTTGCAAGGCAGTCTTCATGTGCAACGTTCTCGCGTGTGTTTAATTGGAGAGCCTTCGGAGGGGAACAAATTCATTTGCTCATGGACTATTAGTGATTTAAAAACTTATCGTGGAGAGAACGAGAATTTGCTTGTATTGGAAGCGTCTAAAAGTGCAGGAAAAGGTGAGCTTGTTAAGTTGATTCTACTGCTGATTTCAACAATTTCAAAAATCTATTATAGCGTAAACTAGATGGCCTTGCCAGAGTATATAAAACTTCTGAAAATGGGCTAAACTTTGGACATCTATAACTCGTACATTTCAAACCCTAGAACAACCAATTTCGGTTAGTAGATGAACTTTTGTTATGTTAATATCATGTGCAATTTCATAGAAAACTATTCAGTTGTTTTCGAACTATGAATGCTTATTTGTTTGTGTGTCATCCGCTTGCTTGCTCATTAGCGTCTGTCGTAGGCCGGCCGATCACCCTCGGATAATTCAGCAACTGGTTGGCGGTGATATTAGGGCGGGAGGGATTAGGAGTGCCAAAGGCTGCAGTCCTTTAGGTGATCCATCTCGGGCAGTCGTAGAGGTTGTGTTCTTCTTCTTGGCAGTCGCTGTCAAGCCCCACTCTCTTTCTGTAGCTTTTCGGGAGAAGAGAGTGCCCAGTACGATACCTGGACAGTTCTGTGCGGATATGACTTTGCATCTTTGTTTCTAAACTGGGCTCGATTTTCCACTCTGGCCCATTGTCCTCCAATGCTTGTTCTGATTTGTTTTTTTGGCAGTTGCAAGGCTGATGGTGATGTTGTTGACTATGCGTTGCAACTTCCTTGGCCAACCTGCTACCTCTAGCAGCATATTATTGAACTGCGATTAATATACATTTAGTTTTTCGACTTTGTTAGCTTTAAATTCTTAAAAGATTTTTATTCATGTACTAAAATATCTAGTTATCTATTTAGAGTGATACTAACCTAAATACCATATTTAATTAATTTTATTTTTAGAATTTTTGCAATTTGTTTTGAGAGAGCTAACTTTTGGCTGATCTTATATTTATTTATATAACTAGAGAATTGTTACATGAATTTAATGTTGTCCATATTATCCAAAAAAATGGTTACACCATTGTGAATTGGTTTAATTTTGATTTTAAATGGTCAATTATCGGTCATTTCATTATTTTATAACGGATAGGTTTTATGAAAAGAAGTTGGCTATGTTTTTTATAGCATGCTACTTCGTTTGTACTGGATTAAATCTAAATTTAATTGAAGGCTCCTATGAGATTGCTATGGTATTATTAAGTGGAATGTGCTCCACTATGAAGCAAATCTCATCGCTATATTAATATTTCATGCAAAATTGTGGTACAAAGCAAGATCCCTAAGATGCTGCATAATCAAATTTAACGGATGCCATTCGACTGAATCTGTAGGTACAATTTTATGTATATTGTGATGTCATTTCATTTGTTTAGGTAGGTGGTTTACTAAAGTGGTGATGTGTTCGCAAATCGGATGTTTGAATAAATTGAACTCTTTGTTCTTCGTGTGCATGTGATTAGAAGCAGTTTATAATCTAAAAATAAGTTTGTTTGTAGAAAGAAGATCTGCATTTTCGAAATCAGTCGTCATAGAGAGAAGGCTACAACTGTGTCTAATTCTACTTAATAGAAACAGAAACATTTCAAGTCTCAAGTCCATAAACTAGGCATCCAGTTCAGTTCATTTCGATTAAATGAGTTGTTTGTGTTTTACCCAAGCATTAAAGTACCAGAAGGAAGAAGCTCTTGGTTAGTATAATACCAGAAGTCCCACATTTTGACCGGAATTAGCCAAATAAGTTTTTTTTCATATTTACAACTTCAAATGGAATTCAACACTTTCTATGAATTGTTATGCGTAGTTATTTTTTTTGTTCTTGTCCTAAAATTGAAGTGGAAATAAAACAGAAACTGCTATGCAAAAATTCTTTAAGCCATCCACAACTGGCAACCGTTTTGTAAAATTAAACAAATGAGTATCTTGTGAATGTAATTAAATAGATTAACTGATTCATTGTTTTCATGAGTTTAGTGCCTGCTGATAGCTGTTCTGTGACTGTTATGTAGCCAATACCAATATAATCTAATATAATTAAAACATAAATACTTGTAGTTAATACATTAGTTGGCTTTTCGCCAAACACCCAAATACTATTACCTACCAGTTTAGGCAGAGTATGTAGCTACATAATGGTGTACACATTAGGCGTGTCTGTCTATGTTTATTCAAATTTCCTTTTGTGCTGGAGCATTTAATTGTACTTTCCCCCATGTCTGAGAACCAACACCACTACCACCTAAAAGTAAAGTTGAACACAACCAACTTTATAGTTTTAATGTGTATGTTTGGATATTATAAATACGCGAGTATATTGAACACAGTATGCATACGAATTATAGCAAAGGAATATGAGGTGTATTATTAAAATAGAAAATAATTTGTTTAACTCCGCCTACGCACCATTTCATACCTAATTATAAAAGCAGAAACACTATATTTGTTGCATTCTTTTTTGGTATAATATTGTCTTTCCAAGCTGTTAGATGCTTTTCCTTATTCAACAAAATACAGCAACAGCGAAGACATGAAAACTAAGTTATACTTATCTACAGCTTTGTTTTGAAATAACATACATACATGAACTAATTCTGCTTGTTTTGGGGCTATATTTAGACTTGTTTATTTTATCATTAATTAAGTTAAAAAAACTAGTTTGAGAAAACTGATATGAGTTTATATTTAACTGTCTTCTTAATTAATATTTAAATTTTATAAAGTATTTTTAGCTAGCAGATTAGTGTTGATCAGATAAAAAAGAAATAGTCTGTGCTAAATTTCTCACAACATTAATGTGAATTTCTTTATCAGCAATGTTGTATTGATTGGTAATTGTGTTTGTTTTTTAGCAATTCATTTGGTTCTTTTAACTGTACCGTATACTCAATGTGATAGGTACATACTGTGATTTTATTTTTATATTCTACTAGCTCTTAATGTAATAAATTACTAATATAGTTATAGTGGGGGAGTGTTTATCATAATTTAATGCCTTTTTGTATTTTAAACATCACACACAAGGATGTGGATGTTGTACTTCTTGTGAGTTTGTTAAAACTATCTTGTTTTTTTTTAATGATGGAACAACTTGAAAGGCTTGTTTAACTTGAACTTGGCACCTGGTAGGGCGTTTGATCTATTTTTATAGTCGATAATACATGCTTGGTTATTCTATTGCAAATTTTATTATACACTAAAAAGTACTATTATAAGGATGGGTAGTATGGATAAGTTGCACTCTATAGAGCTGGATTTTACACAAACTGCAAAATATTATTGACAGCTAGTACGGCGTGTATCACTTGAATTGAAGCAGCCGGTGTAATGATAAAACCCTTTTTGATAGCGTGCAAGGTTTGTGCACCTACTAAATGTGGCGGTGGCAGTACTGGGGGTCGTTTGGCAAACTATTTCCACCACTGAAATATTATTTTAAATTCTTGATGTTTATGCGGCGATGTTCAGATCATTATAATTCACGTGATGCACTGATAGCTACCGTATTTTATGATCTCATGTTATTAATGTAATGTAACTTTTTTTCTATAATATAGACAACGTTGAAACTTATATTTAGATCTTCGTTTTAATACTCATAATAGAACCATGATACTGTTTTTACTTTGAAAAATGGTGTTCCTTAGCTTCTTTGTGTAAACTTCCTTTGCTAATAAAATTTTTCAGTAAAGGTATTTATGACAGACCTAATGTATATCATAATTGTTATTTTTAAACTTTAATGGATTTACTGGAAAGTTCGTTGTTAGGTGTATACTGTTGTAAATTTCCTGTGATTGACCTTTTTATTCTATTGGCTAGGTATTATTATTGAAACAAATAATGAAAGTTGTAGTTTTACTGTTGGATTGAGCTCTTCTGGGCAATTATCTATTATTTACTTATTGGTTCTCATGTCTACATTTTTATCATTGACTAATACACATGCAAATAATATGTTATTTATTTATTAAGGTGGCTAGGTAGCTGGTAAATTAATAATGTGTGATTTCACCTCATTTGGCATTATCTTCGTTGATACGTCTTGGCCTTGGGTTGTTGCTGCCGGAATTGCCGTCCAGAGGTTTGATGCTGTGCAGAACAGTTCGTTTTTGTTTGGAATATTCTGACTGTCTAGTTGGCGTTTGAGTTCAGACCATATATTTTCTATTGGGTTAAGATCTGGGCTCATTGCGGGCCAGACCACGGTTGTCATCTCGTTGGGTTCTGTAGAGAGAATGGACATGGCTGACGATCCTGTCGAATTTTTGAGATTTTGGGTCGACCAGAACCAGAGATACGTTTTACTGTCCCCGTGGTTGGCATATTTGGTAAGGAGTTTAGCGATAGATGTCTTTGACACATTAAAATGTCTTGCCAATGCTGTCTTTGTCAAACCTCTTCATGCAATACTATGATCTGACAACGCAGTATGTTACTGAGTTGAGGCATAGTTAACGAATAATTGCGTTACATCATCACATTCAGGTAACACTCCCACATCTCACCTAGACTCTGATATATCCTATACTATTAACATGAAAAAAATGACGATAGCAAATTTGGTCATTTATTTATTGCCTAGTATTCAGTTTTACATTATAGAATATTCAAATTATTTGTTACTGTTAAATAAATAAAAAATTACGAAAAGTATACTTTTTATTGAACAGGGGTGTACCTACCTAGGTATGTATTTTGTTTTTCAACATCCGCGTATTTAAGTGTACCTACTATGTTAGCCAGAATAAATGGAAATATTGCCTGCTTAGTAAACTGTACCATTCTTTGCAAATACAATGCAGACACGGCATTGATTATCTGCAGCCAGCACGCGGACCAATAAGATTGAGCGATCGACTGCATGCTTGAAAGCCTCTAGTGTGGTTAACAGTTAAT
>JAUYWI010011454.1:0-19167 GCA_034780595.1 Parotoplana pacifica
CGGGCTCTTACTTCTGCTAATCTGTCCTTTTCTTTGTTCCCTGGGAGGTCAGCATGGCCGGGAACCCATTGCAGATGTAATCCTGTTTCTATTCTTTTCTAAATCAAACAATAACTTCCAAATGTTGTCATTTATTTCCGTTGACTCTTTGTTCGGTCCTCCTTCAAGGGCCATTAGCAAAGGAAATAATTTAAATCGATTACTTATGGATTCATAAATTTAAACAATTTAATTGGTAAGGGGGTGTTTTCTCGTTTTCGTCTTTTTCTTTTTGGCCTTATTTGTTTACGCCTTAAGATGTTATTTCCTGTTTTCCTTTTGTCTTAAAATAAAATTAAATCTAAAACAGTGTAAATTCCATCAAATAAAACTAGTAAAAGAATTAAAAGTTACTGTAATTGCGAATATTCTTGCATGGGGACAACTTAGGAATTACGAATGCTTCAACGAAGTCTTATGCTTCTTCGTACTTGAAAGATAGTCAATAACTTCTTGATTATCTAAATCAATGTTTTGAAAATCTTCATAGAACATCTTTGCCTCAGCTCAATTCAATCTTTGTAATGTTTACTTTTGATAAATATGCAAATACCTTCATCGAACCTTTATCGAACATTACAAACATATTACATGCAATAAGGTGAGACAAGAATAATTTAATAAGGCGAAATAGGACAATAGGCTATGACGTAATCATTTTCTCAATTTTATGCAACTACAACTATTTTCAAAAAACTGAATCCACATTGCTTCTTACTTGGCTCCTTCTGGACTAATTGTGTAGGAAATTTTGGCATTGAGTCCACGATCTCTGTCAGTAGCGACAATCCTGCCAACGTATTTGGAAGCCGTGCTATTCTCTGTCACCTGAAAGCGTCGACTTGAAGTTGGTGGATCGAACTCGGGGGCGTTGTCATTGGCGTCTAGAATCTTGACATGGAAGGTCTGTGTGGAGGTGTGATTAGCGTCTTTGCAAACGATGTTCACTGTATAGCGTGTCATCCGTTCATGGTCAAACTGGGCGTTAGGCAATGTTTTGATATTATAAAGCACCTAAGTTGCAGAAAATATCTGGCTTTAGGTATTAAGATTATCTGGAATACTTTACTAAAAATTCTTGCTAAAAATATACTTATTCTCCCCTAAATGCGGTCAAATTTGGATCTGATTACTTTCAAAGAAGATTGAGTATTGGAATCTTGTTTGATTAAATATTACAATCTACAAAATTAATATCAAGTTTCTCAAAACCAGAATTAGGTTCAAAATTCAGAACTGATTTAATAGTCTTTATATTTCTATTTCTACTTCTACTTCATTTCTGATCACTTCCTCTTTGTTGTTTTGTTATATAGATCAGAAAATAGGTAAGGCAGTTTCAACAACAAACACTTTACCTTTAAGATTGGCCGAAGAGGTTTTCGGAATTTGTTTTAGAAGATCTAACCATCAGTCTTCTTGGACAATCTTATTTCATTTATTTTTCTTTTATTCGTAAGTTCAAGTTAAATAGATAATAATCAGTTCAAAATTTAATTTTAGATTTTAAGAAAACGATTCACATTTTCTGTATAAATTTAATTATTTAGTCTATTTCATTTCTTTAAAATGCTGTATCTCACAAACGTATTTTTTGTTGCAATCAGCATCTAATTTTATTCGGTTAAATTGGTGAAGTTTTGTTTTATACTACTAATGCTAGGGTGTACTAGCAAAACTAAAAGAGATTTTATAGTCCCTCAGACACTTAGATATGCGCCAAATTTCATGGAAATCAGTTAAAGCTAGGGTACCTTTATCGGTGCTGAAGAAAGAAGAAACCATTAAAAAAATGGCCAACATAATTCGAAAACCACTCAAATCGATTTCTATGAAAGCATACGTTAACAATATCGTAAAAAATCTATAAACTAGAGTTAATTATATGAACTATGATGTTGAAACATTGGCCCATTTGCAGAAGTCCTATAAAACACTGACACTGCTAGATAAGTTTTGATCTTATTATTTTCACAAAAGGTTAAAAATATGGACGATTTTTGTTGAGTTTGCATAAAACATTGAATGTCTTAAACTTAAACACCTTGTCTGATACACCGATAGATTTCAGTCAACTACAAAATATGAGTTCAAATCTTTGATAAATCAAAATCATTAAAACATCGATCAAGAAGTTAAATTTTGTCAGAATTATTTCAGCTCCAAATTTTCAAATAACAAGTAAATATGAATACACTACAAAGTGCCTACGAATATTGCTATAATGTTCAGCAAAACCAACTTACCTTTTGTCCATGTTGCCTTGGTATCACCAAGGCACGGCTGAGACTGAGCTTGTCCGTTTTGTCCAACTCACAGTGGAAGATGCTGTTCTTGCCCCTGTCATCATCGGTCACAATGACAGTGGAGAGTACGACTGCTCCCTTGCTGGAGGACTTGTGCTCCACTATTGCTGAGTTGCGATTCCTTACATCGATTTTTGGCATGTGATCATTGCAGTCTTTGACATCGATTATCACCTAAAACATCAATGACATCCATTTTAGAACAGCAAAACGTTACCCCCTACCCTATACATACAGGGTGTCTCTACGAGCAAAAGTAATAAAAAATATTTCCACCATGATTGGTTTGTTGGGCTAAATTTGGAACACACGTGACAGCATTTTTGTCGGAATAATCAATACCGAGCGATAAGGGGCCCATGACAACACGAGGTTCAAAATGTGTGTAGGTTCACTAGGGGGCCAGTAGCACAAAGCAATAAAGGTGTTTTCAAAATAATATTAATTCTAGATACTCCCGTGTGTGAAAGGACCTTTGAAAGATGTTCACTTCCAAATTCCAACTGCTCAATAATCACCTGAGCATCCGCCTTTCTATGCATGCCATCACTGGCAGTGACAATGAACTGGATCTGTTCCTTTTTGTAATTCGTCAGGGCCATGTCGTTGAGGTTGAGCTTGTCCTGGATGATGTAAAACATCTGGCCCACCTTTCGGTATTGGTCTGACTTGGGGCTCAGCGAGTACGTTATTTGGCCATTGGGCGTCTTTGGGTCATCGGCATCGGTGGCCCGCAACGTAAAAAGGGTCATCTGATTGCTACATTCGGCAACAGTGCGACGATAAACTGGGAGAGATGAAAGGGACAATGTTATAAATGGATGTATTCGTTGACGATCAAATGGAAAATGCCGAACGATTGTGAATCGTCCGACCAAATATAAATTTATTATCGCTCCGAAAGATTTAAAACAATATATTTTACACTTCTAAAATTCAGTTAACGGAAATACATAAATATCAAATTTTCAAACTTAATTTCAAAAATTTTAATATTCACTTTCATGGTTCTGTGATGAATGTGTGATCTTAGACGTCGCATAGAGATTACCCTAACCACAAGGCCGCGTACCTCATACATAAGATTTGGTAAATATCGTCGCTTTAGATCCATGAGTTATGACTACATGCACATTCCTTTTATGAAGATACATCTGCAGTACAAATTTTAGGTTGATATTCCTATGTACACATCCATTTTATCCCAACTGAATTATTGCATTTCTTCTAAATCCGTAATTGCCTAAATGCACATAGCACGGTGAGTCTGAAACCACTTTTTGTGGAATTATTTATCCCATTGATTTTGAGAGTTGTAGATATACAGCTAATACATCTTTTGACACCAATAGTCATTTCCTGGTGGTGCTAGGTTAGGGCCAAAGTGGTCCATATTGATTTTGAAGGTACTGTGAGCTATTTTGGAAAGTCCTTAGGGCTATAATGTGGCTTCAATCAGCCCAATTTGTCATATTTTTAGTGTTTATTTTCTTAAACCAATTTTAATAGGTTACCAAGCTTCTGGTGCCATAGTTTAGCCCCTGGGACCTGGTAAAATAGCTTCTATTGGCTCTCAGAACCACTATAGGCATCTTTGGTAACCTAATAAAATGGCATTAAAGGGATACAAAATTGTATTTAGAATCTAAAAATGAAATTTTGAGCTGGTTGGAGCCATATACTGGTTTAAAGGATCACTCAAATAGCTTCAAAGACACTTTCAAACTGTCCAATACAGGTTCTGAGATCTACGGGAAGCTATTTACCAGGTCCCAGAGGCTAAAATATGACATCAGAAGCTTTCATAACCTATTAAAATTAGGTTAAAAAGCTAAAAATGAAATATTGTGATAATTGATGGCACATTCTGTCCACAAGGACCGATCAAAATAGAGCTCATCGTACCTCTCAAAACCAATCTGGACCACTTTGGCCCTGACTCAGCACCATCAGGAAACATTTTCCCTTAAATATTGGTGTCAGAAGATGTATTAGCTGAATATCTACAACTTTCAAAATACATTTATATGGAACAAAATGTCTACATTTATGTCTAAATTCCTTTTTATACATTTCCCCCAAGCTAAAATGACCCCTTTGGCGTCACATCTATTGCTAAAAAAAGTCAGCGATTTGTATAATTTTTTTATAATCATTTTATAATAAATAGAATAAACGCTTCAAAGTAGTTAATAATTTCAATATTTTTATATCCATATGTATGACGTCATTATCAAAAATGACGCCACAAAAAATGAATCGACCAATGTTTTTAATTTTACCAAAAATGATCAGTAAGCATAGGTGACTCCTAAACACAAATTAAATTTAAAAAAAGCAAATTATTTCCACAAAACTGGTTTCAGACCCACCGTGAAAAATCAATAACTTCCGGCCAATGTAGCCAATGTTGTTAGTAAACATGAAAACACTTTAGCTATAGTTGCTCTAAAAGAGCACAGGAAGTTAAATTTACCAAATGCGTTAAATGCTTCTTCTCAAAAAAGCAAGATCCTGACAACTATCAAATTCTTCAAATGCTACTAAAATTAATTGTAACGGATTTTTGTTTCCTTGGAGCCAGAATGAGGCTCCAATTAGTTTAAAATCTCAGATTTATATTCGAAAGACATTTTCTATCCGCCTAATGCCAATAAAATAGATGGTAAAGGTTTTGCTGGACACTGGAAGGAGCCAAAGTGGCCCAGTGTAGTTCTGAGAGCTACTTCGAAGCTATTTGTTGTCCTGAATGAGGCCATAATCGAATATGGCTTCAGTTAGTTCAGTATCTCAATTTATATTCTAAAGACATTTTTTATCCTTCATAAATTCGGAATCTTGGTACATCTATGGTGTCGCCTACCATTTTATATTTTAGAGAGAAGAGAAAATCTAATATGTTGTGCAAACAGCTCGATATACCAAATTTCAGGCAACTCGGACATTTCTGAAAGTTCGTGTTTTATTCTTATTATACAGAAAAAATCGTCGTCTTAATTTATATTATAAACGTTGCATGTTTTTTTTCTTTAATTTTACAAATCTAGCCACTAAACCTACTTGGATTTGTAGTTTTCTGACATTGTGTTTCGGTGTTACTGGTGCCCGAGAATTGTCTTGAGCTGTGGCCCTGAAGCGGTGGAGTGCACCATACGGGATCATTGTCATTGACGTCGGTGATTTTGACAGTTATAGTGATGTTGCCGCTCCGATTTCCAGTATCAATTGCCAATAAATGGAAATTCAATTCTTTAACCGTTTCGCGATCTATTGTCTTTATCAACTAAGAAAATAAACAAAATCAAACTAATTATTTCAGAAAAGTTTGTGTGAGTCAAAAGTTTTTTCCATGTCTACTGAAAAAAATTTTAAGGGCCAGAAAATTTAGTGGTTCTTGAAGTTAGTAGCTGCAACGTGTGAATGACAGATAAATAGGCAGATTTATCTAGGGATTCCAAACTTCTGCTATTTGAACTACACAATTTATATCTGTATTAGTTACATATTAGCTAATTTTGTTTTCAATTGTAAAGTAATAATGCAAAAATGTCGTTTTTGGTTGTAGAATTCAGTTAACATTTAATAATTCCAAGTCAACGCCATATCTCACCTTTAAAACTGGCCATATTTTATTGCTTTTGCTTCCAGGCATCTTATCCTCTTTCAATTCAAAATAATCAGTAATAGTATGCCATGTCGGATTATTATGCCTTCCTCTACTACCATCATCAGGTCGCATCTCATAGCGTTGTATCTGATTTGCTGGGCCATCTTCGTCTTCAGCGGTGGGCAGTGACACTTTGTGGCCCACCTTGGAATCCTCAGCTACCTTCACCGTCTGCCTTTTGTCATTAAAGTGGGGAGCGTTGTCATTCATGTCCTCAATCTTTATTTTCAGTGTAATGAAATTGGAGCCATGTTGCACAATAGTTTGCAGCTCACATAACTCGCTGTTGGGTTCACAAATCTAAAGGATATGAATAATATGTGCATGAATAGTTTTATTAAAACATTGAATTGGAAGAAATTTATTTCTACGAGTAGAATTTAGGAAATTCAAGGATTTAGAGCATGACTGTTGTCAAACTGACACAAGGAACTCGGGAGTAGAAAAGGTCAAACTCCACTTGTGCATGATATCTATGGGCGGCGTAGGTGTGTACATATTTCCTGTTATAATATAGAAAATGATAACTATGAGGGTGTCTATTTCCTATGCTAAATATTATTATATCTACATACACTATGAATGTTTTCTATCCAAATTTAATATTTGGAACAATAGTTTTATGCCATAAATATAGACAATTGTCTCGTGATTTTCAGTCTACAAGGAAATGAAAATTTGCTATTTTTATTATACTTTCAAATGAAATGAAATGTAACAACCTGTAGGTATAGGTGACATACTTTCCATTATATAAGTTTTGTTAGTGTTTAAGATAAAGGTTGTAAACTATTTTGGTATTTTGTCCATTGTCAAGGGTTTTCCCAATTATAAAAGGATTAATAGCTTGTTTTGTACCATTAGGTAGGGTGGTATAATTATGTTGATATTCTAATTACTTTATGATTGAAATATTGATTTCAAATTCATTTGTATTAATACCTACAATAATAGGTCGGCGCTAATTGTCATTTATATTTGAATTCCAATTAGATACTTAATGAATAATGAAATGGATATTTTAGGTACCTTACCAATAAGGCGCATGGTAATATGTATTTTGTCATTCTAAACTAAGTGGTCAGAAATATACATAATAATCGATCAACCCAAGTATTGGCTCTTCAACAAAGAAAATCTTTGAGTAAAACAATATGTGCCAGAAACTTAATCAATGAATAAATCAGAGTGGTTTCAGCCACAACAATATTTTTTTATAAAATAAATAAATTGTTATTTACCAAAATTGGCGGTTAAAAACGTTTTTGGCTAAAAAATGTTCGTTCAACCCCCCAACTATTTATATTCACTAATCATTGATCAAGTTGTCGGGGTTTTTTTTTCAATTTAAACGAACATGGTTAACCTGATAAAATATGTAAATCGCTTTCTAAAGACCCTTTTGTTAATCAAAAAGAGTTTCTTTTAATAGAAAACTTAATAAAATTGGTGCTATGTACTAATTAGCGATTTGACCATTAATAACGTTTTTATTTATAACCTTATAGCATGACCGGCTTCAATTTTCTTGGCCATACAGCTAAATGTCTAGTAACAAAATAAGTTTTTGTACGATTCCGTGGCTACTAGTAATTTGATAAAACAAAACCTAGTCCGCCTACACTATTCTTTAAATAATGTAACTAATTGAAACAATAGGATGCCACTTTGTATTAAAAATATTTAGAAATTTCTACTCGTTTTAAGGAAACATTTTAATCTGAAAATCACGCTGAAAATCACGATGATTGGGTAGGCGCTGCGTTTCAGCGCTCTTTTTACCACAAATTCCCATGAGTTTTCCTTTTCCAGGACATTTAAAAAATCTCTGAACTGGTAGCATAAATAAATTAATAAGTTTTTAAACGTTTTTAAAAATTAATATACAAACTTTATTATATAATCAATACCAAAATAATTAATTAGCAGATAAATATTTCAATAAAACATAAGTCAAACAATCAACAAAATATAATTTCGAATGTTTTTGTCTAAAAAATCAAAATAAAAAAATTAATTTAGTTTTCTTATATCAACCAAGTGCTTTAGTTAATTGAAATTGCATAACTTTTCCCTGACTTTGTTGCCTTAGATCACAAAATGCATGACTTTTCCAGGCCTCGAAACCACCCTGTAAAAATATTAATGCAGATTTACCCGTTCTCGATCTATTTTGGATTTCACAACAACATTGCCCGACTTGGGCTGGACGTCGAATGGAATCGGAATGCCGGTCGTGTCTCTTAGCAACAGAAACGACTCATTTCGCCACATATCCGGCGACAGACCAAGCTGCTGCAGACTGTCAACCAGATTGCCAACCTTGCGGCCGACCTCGGTGTTCTCCGTCACATAGAGGTCCACTTTGTAGGATCCACCATTGGTCAAACCCTGAATCCCCAGCACTAGCAAAAGCAACACGGTGATCAACGGCTGGCTTCCTCTACGTCTGCACATCTTCTGCCTGCGGGGAATAATGAACCAACATTACATTTAATACCTAATTTAGTTCAGTTTTAATATTATTAATTTGTATAATTATAATTGGCTAAATAATTTGACTTATGTATTAATTGATATGCCGACACACAGTGCCCGAAAGAAATTAAAATTTAATGTCAATGTTATTTCTATGCAATGAGCGAGATTCATTAGCTTAATAAATTATTATTAGCTTTATAACAAACAGTAGTAGCGTATCTCTTAAATAGTATTTGTTATTTGATCATATTAGATGCTTATTAATAAAGTAGTGTCTAGAACCATAGATACTTCACATATTTCAGCAGTACCATATTTTATTGTTATACAGTACGTCGTTAAAAAGTTCATTCCAAAAGATAGGTAATTTCCTAAATAGATTTAAATGTATAAAACAAATTAAATAAAAGGAAGAAAAACAACTGATATATAATAGAAAAGGGAGACTGTTAAGTAAAGAATAATTTTGTTTAGAAAACAACAGGGATCAAACAGACAAACAAAAATTTGAGAAATTATTCTGGTACTTTTTTTTAGCTCACAGCTAAAAACAAAAAAATAATCTCATCAAATTTGTTTTACTCAAACAACCGCAATTCATATTAACTAAAAAAAATTCAATTTATTATATTTGCGATTCTTTTTAAATTACAAACTAACCCGAATCAAAAATATATATTATATAAATAAATGAATATATATATATATATATACCTAACTAATTTACGCACCTATAACACTAAAAATAATAACTAAAACAAAAACTGCAGTGTGGTTTTATTTATTCAAAAAAAACTGTCGTATAGAGTTGTCGGTCTTCTATGGACATGTCCAGCCATTTTGAGAACAAGTGAAAACAGGAAGCTGAGAACCTATAATTGAATTTACATACAAATAAATGCAAAAGTGTCGATCGCTGCAGCCTGTTCATTTGGTGTTCCTGATTTCATTATCTCAGTACAACAACACAACACAACATATACTTTTTTCCTAATGTGTGTTTCGTCTTAAATTTGCAAAAAAAATCAAATTGAAAACGCTCCAAATTTAACAAAACAAAAAACTACCACGCAGAACAGAAAGATAGTTGCAGCTATATAATGTATACACATAAAACAGTTGCCATTACATACAGACATGTATTTTAGGTAAAAGTTCCCTTGTGGATAATAGGGATTGAGGAAAGACTTTGATTTTTATTAAAAGCCTTGATGTTTGGTTGCTTGCTCCTCTCTGATTTTACCCCTGGGGATTTAATGCTGACAGATCCAGAACACAAAACGCTACAAAATTCGCTAAATGGTACAATAGGCAGCTACTTGGGTTAACATCTTAAAATAGGTATCAGCGCCACAATTCTTGATGAAGAGAAAAGATTGAAATTTTTTTAGTTTTATCTTTATGGGTACCTACATAATTTTAAGGACTAATAATGTTCACCTGACGTATTGTTTTTGAAATGGGTAGGTAATTTGATTTTTTGTTTAAAAAAAGGAAAATTCAATAATCAATTAACTGCATTAGGTATTCACATTACTTCTATGTTCCCACTCTTTGTTTTTCAGCGAGAACAAAACAAACTAAAATCATTTTCATCTTTTTTTTAAAACGACGAGAGAAAAAAATTAAAGCAAGACCAACCTGCCACAAGGTTGCTGTTGTTATTGTTGTTGTTGTTGCTGTAGTTGAAACATTTACACGTTTGAACAATTAGCCAGTGTTTTTCAAGAGTAGTCTTCTTTGCGAATTATTGATGCCTAACTATTGAGCACAACATAAGAAGCCTTTGTGTTTGAGAAACACACCTACTTGATCAATAAATTGAACCAAATTAACCATAACCTCAGTCTAGGTAAGTGTACTCAAAGAAAATTGTAATCAAGAATTCATTTTAAATATTGTTTTTTAAAACAATTATACTCAAAAAGTGTTTGAAACTTAAAACTGATCCGCCTTGCTTTCTTCATTGCAACTATTCGTGTTTTTTAAATACCGGATATACCTAATCATGTCAAATGTAGTCAGAGTTTGTTGCAATCGCACCAACAATATACATAGCTTTTATTCTATCTTCCTTCTTATCAGATATTTCACCAAATCTAAACTACGTTTTATACAAATGATAAAATTAGTCAATTAAATTTTTTTAAAGCCAAACTAACGAAGAAAACCATTTTACATCGATATACGTGACATCCTAACATCCTAGTCTTATCTTATATCAGTTCCTGTATTTTTCGAATTAAATTAAAAGAATGAAATTAATCAAATCGTTCGTAAGGCTAATTTATCTTTGACAAATATAACTCGTAGGTGTTAATGACTGGGAAATCTCAGATAGAGAAACCGGGTGAGAATGACGACGCTGACAATCGGCAAAGAAAAATGTAGCGATTGAGGTAAAATGACACTTGATCTCCGAATAGCTTCATGGAAATGTCAATGAGTCAAAAAAAAATCACACTGCAATTGATCATTCCACAGGCACACAGCTATTTGCCTTTTAGTCGGCAGATTGATCACAAAATGCGAAAAAGCAGTACACGGTACATAATAATAATTAGCCACGCATCAGTAATTTAAAAATCCCAAGTGTATGAAATAACTTATTGGTTCCAAAATTACACAGTAAGATATCAAGTTATTTTTCTTCTAAAGTAAGAGAGTTGCAATATTAGATTTGCGGTAAACGTATCTGAAATTTTTAAACACATTATTACGTAACTCGTTGTTTTGCATTATTAAAACCATTACAGATTGTAATAATAAATTTAGACCTATTGTTTAAAGAATTTAGTGTTTTTTCGATGCAATAATTGCCAACAATAATTTTTAAAAGTATTTTTTATTGATAATTTTGTAATATTTTGAAAACATATATTCATATCTAGCTAGGTATATGCAAGCCAGTCCTATCTTAGATGATGATAAGGTACTTTATAAATTAAAAAGAGGAGGATACGTTTACAATAAAAAGGATATTGTTAGAGTAAAAGAAATTCCGGTGACACGAGCATAGACCGCCTTTATAGCATTGCACAAACCTCAGGATATATCATGGCCTTGCTAACAATTCTGTGTTTTCTTTCTTTAGTATCACCTACAGTGGGATGGGGGGGGCGGTGTATGTAAGGCACGGGACTATCCATAAAAGTTTTTAACTCTTTTAAGATGACAGACAACAAGATGCCTGCCTCATATTATGATTGTCACCTTTAGCATCTTCAAACACCAAAATGGCCAATTCAGTATAAATGACAACTTATGTATAAACTTAAAATCCACTTTCCGTTCCTTTTGTATTTTTATAAAATAGAAAAAGTTTATCTATTTTAGTTTTATCTTATTTATATTAACCTTGTATAGTTTTAGACAATGATGTTATGTCTAAATATATATTACATATACCTACCTATATACTTTAATCAATTGAAAACCAACAATATCAGACTACAAAATTCGGAAATTAATATCTTAGTTGAAACCAATCGTTACTGACAAAAAAATCTCCACAAAACACTAACTGCATGTACTTATAACAAGGACGACTACCGTTTTACATTGTCACATTTATTGAGAATAATAGGATAAGTATTGCAAAGCCATTTTGTAGGATATTATAACAATTCTTTTAGTCACATTGAATAATGATAAAGTGGAAATATATTAGCTCTTGACTAAGTGGAAGTACATTAATTAACCAGTTTATTATTTAATGCAATAATTAAGCAAATCACTTAATTCATAATACCAAAATAGGTTTAGGTTTTAGCTCTTTTCCACATAACATATTTATGCACTTTGACAACTAATAGCTATGCAATAGGCTAGTCTGATATTCCCATAAGTAGGTTTTTGGGTTGAAGTTATTGTTGTTTAACATTTCCAGAAAGAAGATCAATTTCTAGTTGAGATTTTGAAATTAACACAAAGGAAAATGGTAAAATTGGGCTTGTCCTAATAATGGTATTATGAAAGAACCACATATATGCCATTAGCTAACCATTGTAATTTCATTATTTTAAGAATTTTTGGGATTTGTTTGGGGGAGAACTAACCATCTTTAGGGCTTTTTGACCAATCTTCTATTTATTTCAAAGTTTAGATATTATATAATATTTTATTTCTGTAATTTTGTGGTTATTAGGGATAGCTAATAATATTCTTGCGGAATAGTTCTCGGATACTTATACTTCCCTATTATTGTTTTTTTCTTTTATTAAAATTGCTTGAAACGTAGGTACCTACATAGTAATTTGTTTACTACAATTTAAACTATCAATTTTGAATTTGTCATATTATATTTATATCGATTACTACCGAGAATTTGGATATTTTTAGCTTTATAAATGCCAGCTTAAATTTTACCTAGAATTTTTTAAATTTTCTGAAATGCCACCTAAACTCAGATTTTATGTTATTTAAATAATACTAATAAACCAACTAGACTATTTATTAAAATTAGGATATTAGTAACTAGTATTATTGGAAAATAGAAATAAGCCATGTGTGATATGATATTCTCAGCAGAAAAGAATACAGGAACACAACAATCAATGCTTATGAATTGACGTGTTAGCTCTATCTAGTTGCCTATTATAGAAGAAATCAACCTATACTACAAGTTCAAGGGGAACTGTTATAATTATTTATAACAACATTTTGAAAAGAATACGCACGAAACAAAAAATCTGGTAGGAAATAATTGATTGACATTTTGTTATACCTTCATCTCTTACAAAACTATTTCGTCACGCGCGCGTAAATTGAAATAGAGACATACCTTCTAGGCTGTTAGCAGCGGTTTTGTGTCATAAGACTATTCTATCTTAGAGAATGCATGATGTTTTGGGCAATTCAAAATAGCATCTTTATTATATACCTACGTGTGAAATAATGGCATGACTAGCTATGGTTGCAATATGGATTAAACTCAAAATCAAGGCTTATTTATATATGTCAAAGTTTTGATGATTTTTTCATTGGTGTTGTTGTTGTTGTTTTTAAAACAAAAACCGTTACAACTGTCCGTGTTTATGGCTACGTTAAAGAAACATTGATATAAGAAGTGTGTGAGAACATTCCCTGACCCAAATAAACAGAATGATAGATACATTTACATAGTTGTGTTAGGTAGCCTCTGACGTATAAACTCTAAAATGAAAATAAAAACACACACACGGTATCTGAACGTCCATGTATTGTAGGATAAAATGGGGTCTATTTGGATAACCCCAGATTATGGAGTAGGTAGGTAATTAATGCTACTAATCAGTTGGGCTAAAATAATTTTCTTTCAGTTGAGCGACTCATCATTTAGCGATTTCATTTGTTTGCTAAGCTTTCATTTGAGAGAAAATATTTAGACGCTCAAATGAAAGTGGCTCTACTTTGAGTTGCGCACATCTTTAGTTTGAGAACATCTGGCTATCATCGTGACACCCCTCAATAGACAGGAGAAAAACAAAAGATAAAGGTAGCATCCTTCAGGGCAGCAGAAGCATACAGGGTAACAGAATATGTCATCACTTGACATTAAACGTATGTAGGAATCTAATAGGTATTAACTCTAATATTTCACGATATACGTACATATATATTTTTACTAATTTATTTACCAAACTGACCAGCAGTTTTGGGTGGCAATAAGTGTAATTAACCAAGCGCAGTATCTGAGAAAAAACCTAACGCAACTGAATGTTCAGACCATAGAACAATCAGCCTAATATTACATGCGTCGTCAAAATGATGAGGATTCTTACTAAGCGATTGGAGACAAAGCCATTTGGATTTAGAAGTGGATGTGGAATCAGAGAAGCAAGAGGAACAATGCGCGAACAATCATAATTATGTAGAAAGAAGCATAGAACACAATAACGATTTATAATATGCTACATTGACTTTAAAAAGACATTTGACAAAGTGAATTCAAAAATACCTATGGAAACACTCAAAAGAATAAGAATTGATTGGAAACACCGAAGAATCATTCAAGACCTCTACATCAATCAAACGGCAAACAGAAAAATTGAAATTAACGAACAAGATCCAGCGGAGATAGAACAAGGAGTAAGGAAGAGATGTCTATTATCACCATTGCTATTCTTAAGCTATACCGAATGCATGATGAATGAAGTATTAAGACAGGTGGTGAGTTAATACAAGAACTACGATTTCGGATGGTCAAAGTACAAAAACAGACAATGAACAGGGATTACAACAACTCATAAATAAATTCAACGATAAAGCTAAAACAAAATCGATATGAGGATCAACGTAAATAAGACAAAGTAATGAGAAGATCAAGAATGGAAAGCGTCTAGTGAACATTACTCTGAATGACCAACAAGTAGAGAGCAAGTTCAGAAATTCAAATATTTGGGAAAAATAATCAGATGTCAAGAAGAAATTCGAACTACATAGAATAGCAATGGCAAAGACAACATTTACAAAATGAGAACTTCTAGCCAAGAGTCTAAAAGTAGAAACAAAGAAGAATATATGAAGACACTAATCTGGAGCATACTTCTATACGGTTCTGAAACGTGGACACTATATAAAAGCGATAAGAAGAAAATTGAAGCATTTGAAATGTGGATATGGAGAATGCAGAAAATCTGATGGTAGGACAAGAAGACAAATGAAGAAGTCTTCATGGGTATCATTAAAAGCGTAATAAAAATTGGATAGACCACATATTGATAAGAGATAACCTTCTGAAAACAGTCATTGAAGGTACACAGTCGTATAGGGAAAACAAATTCCAAGGCAATACATGTTAACGGATCTTTTAGGAGAACGGAAATTAGATTCTCTATGTGCTTTGTAAATTTGATGTGGTAAAAGTTAACTTAACAGATAGGCAGATCAATGCATACATTAAAAGGGAGGAGGTATTCATTTAGGTACAGATATGATAACACTAATTCAAGTTGAAATCTCTCTTTCTATTTGTTTGACCAATAAAACCTACCTACATACTGAAGTTAGTATACTTATATAATATCACCTTTTATGTATGTACTGATCTACCTATTTGTTTAGTTAACTTTAACCATATCAAATATACAAAACACATACATAATCTTGTTTCCGTTCTTTTTTGCGCTTTGGTCATTCATTAGGTACCAATCCATAGATTTCTCTTAAAAAGATTTTTTTACTTTTTCTTGTTTCCATTAATGTCTTTCTTATGTTAAACACGCGCAATATGTCAAGCGAAAGCTACCTAGTCAGAGACAAAAACTGGCTGGAGAGTGTGTGTGAAAGGTTATGAATATGCTACACTTATTTTATTAAATTACAAACAACAATATTTTGATACCAAAAACAGACAACTTGAGATCCATCTTTGGGATACCTATTTGGGTCAAAACCGACGATGAGGATAGCTTCTTGATATTTTTTGCCGCAGCTGAATTGGTTTTTCTCAAACCAAATAGAATTTGTAACAATTTTCTGCTTTTATATTAAAATAAGAAAGAAACAACACTGCAAGCAATTCAAAATTAATTTAAATTCTCTATACAATGTTTCTAATGGAAGACAATTGATTAGTTGGAGTGTTACAAATTTAATTTTACAGAATAGGTTTAAAATTGGATGATATTTAATAAAAATATTGCAGTTTATTTACCATTAGTCAGATATTGTATGTATATATAGAATAAGCATAAAATAACAATTAAATTTTAATATGTCAAATCAGGGACATGCTATGTATGTACTTAATTGTTTTTAAAATTAATAATTATATTTTTAAAATGTTTTACTGTTTTAAGTTTTTTTTAAATAAAAGTACATGCCAAACAAAAAAAGACAAAAAAGAAATTTATGTTATTTTGGCAGTCTTTATTAAATATATATTTTTTTAAATTGAAACTTAATGAAAATAAACTTATATATGTATATTGTTATTTGCCTTGGGCCAGGTCCATGTCTACACTGTTCCCTATTATGTGCCAATTCCTTAAAATCTATCGGAATATGACTTTCTTACAAGATCCGTGAACGTGTTCTTTGCCTTGGCATATTTTCCTATAAGACTGGCTGCCTTCGATGACTGTTTTCAGAAGGTTGTCTCTTCTCAATATGTGACCTATATCTAATTTTTATTACGCTTAGTAATTGTATTTAGTAGGTTGATTCTTTCATTGATATCCGTTATGACTTTTTCATTTTGTCTTCTTGTCTTGCTATGAGATTTTCTGCATTTTTTCTCTTCATATCCACATTTCAAATGCCTCGATTTTCTTTTTATCACTTTCATGTAGTGTCCACGTTTCAGAACCATATAAAAGTATGCTCCAGATTAGTGTCTTTATATTTTATTCTTTGTTTCTACTTTCAGATTCTTGGCTAGAAGTTCTATTATTTTCGTAAATGTTGTCTTTGCAATTGCTATTCTAGTCGACTTCTTGACATCTTTCGTCTGAATATTCCTACCAAATATTTGAATTTCTGAAATGCTCTCTTCTGGTTGGCCATTTAGAATAGTGGTGTTTACCATTCTTGATATTCTCATTACCTTTGTTTTCTTTATATTGATTTTTTAGCTTTATCATTGGGTTTATTTCTGACTTTTTGTAGTCCCTGTTCAGTATCTGCTATTATCCCTTGATCATCTTCTTGTATTAACTCGCCACCCTATCTTAATGCCCTCAATGACGTTGTTGAATGCTTCATTCATCATGCGTTTAGTATAGATTGAGAATAGTAGTGGTGATAACAGACATCTCTACCTTACTCTTTGTCCTATCTCTAATGGATCTGATTCGATAATTTCAATTTTTACGTTTGCCGTTTGATTGATGTAGAAGTTTTGAATAAGTCTTCGGTCATTCCAGTCAATTCCTATTCTTTTGAGTGTTTTTATAAGTATTTTCCAATTCACTTTGTCAAATGCCTTTTCGAAGTCAATGAAGCATATACATAGATAGATAGATAGATCGTTAGTGTGTTCTATGCTTCTCTCTACATAATTATGATCGTTCGCATTGTTCCTTTTGCTTCCTTGCTTCCACATCCACTTTTAAATCTAAATTGTGTCATTCCAATGTAATTGTTGGCTTTTGTCTCCAATCGTTTTTAGTAAGGATCCTCAGCATTAGTTTTGACGCATGTGATATTTGGCTGATTATTCTATGGTCTGAACTTTCAGTTGCATTAGATTTTTTCTTTAATGGTATTGCAATTGATTTGTAGAGATCATTTGGCCATGTTCCTGTGTTGTACATGTACAGTAATTGCAAAATTCGGTAAGCCGTTGGTTGTAATGCAGTTAATCCCAGTGCTTTTAGCAATTCAGGTAGTATATTATCGGCTCCTTCGCATGTTTTTTCATATGTTGAATGGCTTCTTCTATTTCTCTACAGAGGATTAATGGTCTGAAAATGCAGTTGTATTACATTTATTCTTTATTCAGATTATAATTGATTTGTAGAAATCATTTGGCCATGTTCCTTGTTGTACATGTCATTGCAAAATTCGGTATAGCTTTGTAATGCAGTTGGTTCAAGTGCTTTCAGTAATTTGATTTTGTTCTTTTTCTTATGTTGAATTGCTTATTCTATTTCGCTGCAAAGGATATAATATTGTCTTTTTTAATTTGTATTACTTTTTTGTCTGTATTCTCTGTCTTGTTACAAAGATCTTTAATGTATATTTTCAATCGATTTCTAATTTTAGTTTCATTTGTGACTAACTTTCCATCCTTGTTTTGAACAATATATTCGTTATCTAATGGTGTTTTGAATTATGTGCCTTCCTTGATTGTATGATACATTAAGTCCGTTTTCCTTTAATTTCCATGTTTTTCTCGCCACCAATTATCGGGTGCTACATGTGTTTCACTTCTCAGTTTACTATTTAGTTTCCTGTAGCCTTTTGGTCCATTCTCAGTATTGATGTTATTCCATTTTCTACGTTCCGCCATTTTAGCAATCATCCAATCCATTATCCATGGCTTTTTCAAGTGTATCTTCTTTTCGTTTACAATGGTTGTTTTTTTGCCATATCTAACTTCGTTTGTTCTACTGCATTCCATTGTCTTGCAGGTTATCTTTTATTCTTGTTTTCAAGTTGTTCACTGATAATATTGTTCTTAAATTTTCAATATTTTTAGCTTATGATCAGTGTTGATGTCAGCTACGGATAGCTGCTTGATTTCTTTGTGCTCTTTCTGTATCTTGGACGGACTGCGATGTAGTCAGTATCTTGTAGAGAAATGTATCCACGGCTCTTCCAGGTCAATGTTGTTTACAAATCCTCCGATTTATTTACCAACGACTGCATTCCAGTCTCCCATTTGAATTACATAAGTTATTATTTCCTTTGTATTTTGTATAAGATCTTCTATCTGATCGTATAATTATTCAATTTCGTTGTCTTTGTGTTGCTGATGTTGTGTCATAGTTATGTTCGTTAGATTTGCTTCATTTGTGATTATGAGAAGTCTGTCACTTTTCTGGACTGTTTTAATAACTCTTCCAGTGGTGGTGTCTGTGGATGATGATTGCAACTCCTCTTTGTTGCAGATAATTCTGAGTCCCTTGCTGTTGAATTCGCCGTTGCCTTTCCATCGGGTTTCTCTGAGTCCTACAGGGTGGGCCAGAAGTAACTACGTTTCAAATAATATAATCAATAACATTATCAATTTTAGATTTTATATCTATG